>JAUZSU010129713.1:0-16924 GCA_034780255.1 Parotocinclus maculicauda
ATTTGCAGTATAGTCGTAAATCTCGGAAAACCACACACTTCTAAACAGTTTTTGGTAATCTGTGTAAATTTGCAATGAATATAGTGTTCTTAGTCTGACTTAGTGAAAATGCTTTTGTTGCCGTGGTCACAGAAGCAAAGTTTATGATGAATGTAAGCAATTTTGCATTTGTTTTAGACATAAGCAATTGGAATATAACACTAAAAGGTTGGGAACAAAACTTGTGTTATGTTGTGTTATTAATTATTTGCCACATTTTATAACTCCAAGGCTTCATAATTCATAGTGTAAACAGTAACTGCTTTTTTCACATTGTACTTTGTATGCAGGTCTGCAAAATATAGCATATGCTATTCTTTGTAGACTCTGACATGAGACAGCTTGGACAGGCAAAAGCCGAAACACCCTTTTATCACTTGCACCTGGCTAGACAATGTTTGCCTTATTTGTACAAAAGTTTACCCCTAAAGAATATAATTTATTCTAATGTTAAAAATATGCAAACATATTTGCAAATTACTGGACACAGTGAGTATATCTTATTATTTAGGCCAGCATCTGAATTTGAGCAGACTCCTATATGGTTTACAAACCAAAAGTCCACTTGCAGCTCTTCTTATTTGAAGATAACAGGGATCTGTGACAGTGTTTGGCATCCTTTGTTACAAAAGGTAATTAGGAGTGAGAAACCTGAGCCCTACAACACATGCTCTTATAAGAACCGTTCGCCAGTGCCAAGTATTCATGATTGCAATCAGTCAATGGACCCAAGGTTTAATTCTATACCAGACAGACTCAGCTGGCAATCAGTTCTCTGCTGGATGTGTATTACCTAAAATATTAAGTGTTAAATTCTAAACCTTCGCATCAGCGAAGAAAATGCTTTTTACAGGTTATGAGACATTATTTTTTAGGAATTTAAATTTGAATATGATTTATAATAGATTTTATCAAATCTAACCCACTTTAATTCACTACAGTTAATGGTGTACCATGGGAAAATAAATCAAAATAAAAAAAAAATGTTTATCCGCAGCTGAGAACAGGTGAGTTCTCAAAACAAACCTAAACATTTCTCACCCATAGTACACATTTTCTTTTAATTCTTTGTGTGTGCTTTTATAATAACTACAATTTCCCAAATTGTTTTTAATCATTAAAGTCTTAACCATCATTATAACAGTGAACAACATTAAGGCATTTGTAACACATTTAAATTTGTCTACAAACTATGCCAGTTAAACTCCAGACTCCCTGTGTATATCTAAAATCAGTAGCATAAGGAAGCTGCTAAAAAACTAGCTGCTAAAAGTAAATCTTATTAATTTTGGATTTTTTAAATATCAAACCAATATAGTCCAAGCTAAGATGCTGAGTACCTCAAAATTTAGTTTTTAAGCTCCAGACTCTCATCAAGTATACTTATTATATATAATGAAATTAAATGTACAGCTTCTTGTTTGACCATTGTTATACGGTTAGGATTATGCTTTACTACAGCAAGATATGCTTTACAACAAAACTTTAGGGATTAAATATAAGATTTTTAGTGCATGTCACCAATATAAAAAGAACATAAAATGTAAAGTAAAAGACATTATTATTTCAGTCATCAGCTGGTGACACATCAGCATCATGACCTTCCTCTTGTACATCCCACACGTGCACATTTCTAAAGCTGAACTTCTGAGAATGAAAAATAGCCTGTTATCAGCTGATAGTAATACAAAAGCCTCAACTTCTATTAAATAAATCATGTCTTTTTTTGATCAATGCTAAGTGTCTTCTTATTCAATGAGGTAACAAAGCGATTGGAACACGGAAAACATCCATAATCTACATGCAGTATGAGAAAATTCCATATGTCTGTTATAATGAGTATGTGTGAATTAAAGCTAGCTGAGTGGTTATATATCACGTGGCATGTGATTAAATGTTGTCTTCCTCCTGTACACGTCTCCCTAAGGCTGAGCAGATGTTACTTAAATATTCATACAGAAAGCCAACTGTTCTAACTATATAATCTTCACCACAAACTTTTGAAGTAGTAACACAAAGATTGCTCCATTAAAATATCATTATGGATGCGACAAGCACAGCACCACATACGAAGATAGTTCTATTAGATTTTTAATAAGCATTCAGACACCTTTTAATTTTCTTACCTACTTAACAATATAAGCAAATAGCAAGTACACTGTAAAACAAAATCTTGAAAATATGAAAACTAGTTTTTTGATATGCTCAGCTTTAAGCTCTGCTTACTTGCTTGATAGTAGAATGCTAAGCTATAATTTTGTTTGATTTTTTACAGTGTATATTTGCTCAAATACAAAAATGTATGGCTATTGTTATCTGTATGTATGTTATCTAAATGTATGTTAATGTTATCTTACATAAGTGACTGTGGCACTATTACATTATCTCCCTAAATTACAGTGTATTATTATTTTATTATGGGCAGCACGGTGGCTCGTGGGTGGCACCACTGCTTCACAGCAAGATCCTGGGTTCAATCCCAAGGTGGAGTCCATTCTGTGTGGAGTCTGCATGTCCTCCCCATGTCTGCGTGGGTTTACCCCGGGTACTCCGGTTTCCTCCTACAGTTCAAAGACATTGGTGTCTGTACTGTAGTGTGTGCCCTACAGTGGATTGGCACCTCATCTAGGGTTATTCCTGCCCTTGTGCCCAGAGTTGCTGGGTGGGAACTGGCTGTCCCCGACTCCATGTGGATTAAGCGGAAGAAAATGGACGAATGGAGCATTTTAATATTTATATTAATATTTAATATTTATAGTGTCACATGTAAACAGATTCCCACAGCATATGCAAAAATTTCACACCATAAAGATCATACTTCAGATCGCTACTCCACCCTGACAAATATAAAAGGCATAATATAAAAATGCAAACATGCTGTTCACTGTCCTGATTTAACATCAGTTAGGAGGCTAGTACCTCACACTCAGTAATTACTTCTTCTAGAACCTTGTATAAATTATTGTATATTGATTTTTTCTAACTAATCAAGGTCATTAAAACCAATAAAACATGTTATGTATGTCTAGCAACAAGCACAGCATGGACAGAACCCCAGGACTCGTATAACAAAGCAAATTAGCACAGCAGTTATGTACAACCCCAATTCCAATGAAGTTGGGACGTTATGTCAAAATTAATTAAAACAGAATACTATGATTTGCAACCATTTTCAACACATATTTAATTGAATACACTACAAAGACAAGATATTTAATGTTCAAACAGATAAACTATATTGTTTCTTGCAAATATTTTGATGCTTGCAACACGTTCCAAAAGAGTAGGGACAGGGAGAACAAAAGACTGAAAAAAATGAGGAATGCTCAAAAAACACCTTTTTGCAACATTCCACAGGTGAATGTAATGATTGGGTATAAACGGAGAATCCCCGAAAGGCTCAGGCGTTAACAAGCAAGGATGGGGCAAGATTCACCACTTTGTGAAAAACTGCATAAGCAAAAAGACTAACAGATTAGGCTTCTCTGGGCCCGAGCTCATCTGGAATGGACTGATGCAAAGTGAAAATGTGTCTTGTGATCTGATGGGGAAATCCAAAGAGGAAAAGGACAGTCCGGATTGTTATCAGCGCAAAGTTCAGAAGCCATCATCTCTGATGGTATGGGGGTGTGCTAGTGTCCATGGCATGGGTAACTTATCTAACTAACAATCAGTAAAGGCACTATTAATACTGAAACTTACATACAGGATTTGGAGCAACATACAGTACGCTGCCATACAAGCAACGTCATTTTCAGGGATGTCTCTGTTTATCTCAGCAAGACAATGCCAAGCCACATTCTGCACGTGTTACAGCAGAGTGGCTTTGTAGTAAAACAACGGAGACCCTAGATTTTTGAGCAACTGAAGTTGTATATCAAGCAAGAAGAGGAAAGAATTGAACCTACAAAGCTTTAACAATTAGTGTCCTCGGTTCTCAAACGCTTATTTAGTTGTTTAAAGGAAAGGTGATGTAACAGTGGTAAACATGCCCCTGTACCAACTGTTTTGGAATGTGTTGCAGGCATCGAATTTAATATAAGCGAATATTTGCAAAAAAAACAAACAATAAAGTTTATCCATTTGAACATTAAACATATTTGTAGTGTTTGCAATTGAATATGCACAGGATTTGCAAATCATTGTATTCTGTTTTTATTTATGTTTTATATAACATCCCAACTTAATTGAAATTGAAGTTGTAGAATGGCAAAGGATAGCAAGTCTAGAGGACCATTAAAGTAGAAAAGACATGGTTGACAGTAGTTAACTGGAAGTAGAGAGATGTTTGTAGAGTGGATATGCATTCACTCTGCAAACAGCTGCAATGAGTCTTCATACTCTGGCTAAGCCCAAAGGAGCATGTGAATGAACCCACAGCATACTGTGGACTGGCATATCAGACCTCACATATGAAACAATAAGGTTTGAACAAGCCTGAACAAGCTTCTGCAGGTGAATCAAAAGCAAGCATGATTTAAACTCTTCACCATAGCAACGGATGCAGCACCCTGCTGCCCACATCACTTATGCACCTCATGTATGCACTTCTGCAGATGCATTCTTTTGAAATACCAACACCTGCTTCGTTGTGTGCTTTCTTTCAAGCACATTCATAGCCACAGTGCTGAAAATCAACACACATTCACACGCATATGCTCACAAACCCTCACTGAGTATGTGTACAACAGGTGTCAGCTTATAAGCCATAGTTCTCCACACATTGCCGGGCAGCAGCCAGTAATTGCTCTGATTAATAAGAAGACAGCTGCCAGGACACCAGTGCGTACTAACACCATAGAAATGAAAACAAAAACCTGATCCTTGAGCTAGCACAGCAAATGTTAGTGAAGTACAATTAAAGCAAATGACAGAATGGATGTGCATGGAGAAAAATGTAAGCAAAAAAATAGTGAATGGAAAACAAACTAACAGTACCTTGAATTTATTAACATAACCATGTGAAACAGAGCAGCAGCAGCTCCAATCAGTGGTATGGTAGCAATGTGAATACTCACTGTGGCCCAGTTGTTATGCAAAACAGTTCCACACAACATAAACATTAATAATAAACAGCATAAACATCAATCAGTCAATGCTACTATATCAGTAAAGCTGTTGTGATTGAGGTGTTTATGGATTAGAGATTTGACAGTTTTTTTGTGAATTTTCACAGTTGACCACACAGTTCGCAGATCTACTATGGATGTTTGATAATTTGTATATTTTTGTATATAATTTTTGTTAATTTGTATATTTTTGTTAATTTTTATATTTTTGCCACATCATGGTTTCCTTGTAAAAAAAATCATAGTACTGAGTTTAACTGTAAACTTGGTTGATTATGAACTGACCATAAATTATTTAAAAGTTCTACTATAGATTTTGATGGTTATTTGGTCACTTCATGGTTCTACTGTCAAATTTCACAGTGTTTTTTTTTCCTGGGCTGGAAGGACAACATGGCACCTCATGGCAAAGAACTATCTGAGGATCTGAAAAAAAATATTTCTTTACATAAAGATGGCCTAGGCTATAAGAAGATTGTCAACACCCTGATAGTGAGCTACAGCACTGTGGCCAAGACCATACAGCAGTTTAACAGGACTGGTTCCACTCAGAACAGGCCTCGCCATGATCGACCAAAGAAGGTGAGTGCACGTGTGAACATAGTGAACATAGTGAGCATAGTGCTTCCGGCATTGCTACAGATGATAAAGGGGTGGGGGGGTCAGTCTGTCAGCGCTCAGACCATACTCCGCACACTGTATCAAAGAAAGCCTCCCACTGTCCCAGAAGGAAGCCTCTTCTCAAGATGATGCAAAAGAAAGCCCAAGAGACCAAGGTAAGCGTATTAGGCTCAGATGTTGCCAAGCGTGTGTGGATGCAACCAGGTAAGGAGTACAAAGACAAGTGTGTCTTGCCTACAGTCAAGCATGGTGGTGGGAATATCATAGATTGGGGCTGCAAGAGTGCCACTAGCTGTTGGGAGCTACAGTTCATTGAGAGAACCATGAATATCAAAAAGCATGAGCACCAAGCATGATCACTTCCCTTTGGAAACTGAGCCATAGAGCAGTATTCCAACATGATAACAACCCCAAACACACCTCCAGGATGGCCACTGCCTTGCAAAAGAAATTCAGTGTAAAGGTCAAGCATGCCTTAGCATATCCTAAACCCTATTGAGCCTTTGTGGGCATTCTCAAATAGAAGATGGAGGAGCGCAATATTTCGAACATCCACCAGCCAGAGAGTTAAGGCAGTGCTGGAAAATAATGGTGGCCACACAAAATATTGACACTTTGGGCACTAATTGGCCATTTTCACTTAGGGTTTCACTTAATGGCTGTGTGTTTTGAGGGCACAGCAAATTTACACTGTCATATAAGCTGTAGGGGCACTTACCTGAATCCTTTCTATGTGGAGTCCTCCATGTGTCTGCGTGGGTTTACTCCAGATACTCAGATTTCCTCTCAAATTCCAAAGACAAGCATGTTAGGTTAATTGATTACTTTTGGCATTGACTTAAGTGTATCCACAAGACTAGTCTAGACTAGATAACCTTGTGTATAGATATAACCTTGTGTGTGTGTGTCATTGAAATGACCACTGTTGCCTATAGCAACAATAAATAAGCCAAATAAACAAACAAAAAAGTGACTGACTAATACATAGTTCAGTATTGTCCCATAAAAATATTTACATTAGTTTACGATTTGCAATAGTTACAAAATGTGAGGGGCGTACTTCACTTTGTGAGATACTGTATAAGATTTAAGACCAAATGTCTGTGGCTGATAGCTTCTATTGTTTCAGGAACCACTACCACCTACCCATCTCTGGCTATTTTAGTTTATATTTTAAACATTATATATGAAATGCAGGTGGAAATTGAAACGTTCTGAATCAGAAAACACCTATTTGTCATTTAAAAAATTGTCAAAAAACTTCCTGACAGCTGATGCAAAGGTTTCTTACT
The DNA here is from genome assembly GCA_034780255.1 of Parotocinclus maculicauda. Classification (NCBI taxonomy): domain Eukaryota; kingdom Metazoa; phylum Chordata; class Actinopteri; order Siluriformes; family Loricariidae; genus Parotocinclus; species Parotocinclus maculicauda. The sequence continues at coordinate 7,022 of JAUZSU010129713.1, forward strand.
TTGCAATCAACTTGACCAACGAGAAACTTGGTGCGCCATTAACTGATCTCAAATTAAAGCCCTGCACCTTATACCTCTCTCCCCAAGGCATGCAAGCTATACAGCGTTTAAATGAAGCATTATTAATTTCCCCAGACTCCAAGCACCATGGCCCCGGCCATGCTTTTGTTCTAGAGGTTGACAATTCAAATACGGGTAGGAATAATTCTTCCCCAGAGACAAGGTGAACTGCCTTGGTCACCCACTATTCTCATGACATGAGATCAGGAGTTGGTGGCTATCAAGTTAACCCTTGAAATGGCATTACGAACTCGAATGAGCTGTGTGAGCATCCTTTAGTGGTCTATATGACAAAAGACAGGACCACTGACACGCACAGTGGTGAGTGTTCTTCTCCCAGTTCCACTGCTAAAGATCCAATAATCTCAAGGCAATGTCTTGCATACACACCTCTAAGGATGTCCCTACTGTTACACCTGAGCCCAACCTGGCCTCCTCCTTTACCTGAGACATCCAGTGGAACTTCATTTGGGACCAACACATCACCCAATAATTCATGCCAGCCCTGTGCCTAGCATACTGCTAATTTTAGGTCACCGGACCACTGGATAAGCCAGGGAGACAAGCTACAAGTCACATCAAGTCATGTAATTTTAAATTAAGCACCAAAGAGATTTCAGGTAAGGAAACAACAATGCCTTTTGCACCTACTTGCCAATGTATGTAAATGAGATTTCAAGCTCTTGCTACAAATGATTTCTCAATGTTATTCAAGTTTGTATTCTTCTAAAAACACAAAAGCAATCAGCCCAGTACACTATGATTACATAACAACCAGAAGGGTTCAAACAGAATTATTTTTGTTTGCCTAGACTGATCTGAGATATGTGTTTATGTAAACTAAGTATAAGATTGCTTGTTGTGCTTGTATTGGTGGGCTGATAACTCTTAGATCAGCCCTACAGCTACAAGGAATGATATCCTGTTTAGATTATTGTTATTTCTTGCAAGCCCTCTGCAAGAAAAGTAATTTCACCTGTTTGACTGAATGTGTCTGCCATACGAGCACTCACTGAACTGATACTGGAGCTTTTTATTCTAGTGTACCGCTAATCACTGCTGATTGCCTGCAAATGTTTGTTATGTCTACAAACACATCAACTGAATCTGAATAACATGATCTTGGATATCACTTCTGTAAGAGAACAAGTTAAAAAGTTTTGCTTAACACTTTACAAATGCAAGAATTTAAGTTGAATTTCCACAAACAATCATAAAATTTCACATTCACCTTTCACGTAAAATTGTTAATGCTCTATAAAGAAAATTGCAACCACACATTGGTTTCTACAACATAGTTACTAAATCATTGGTGTGAAATGCTGTAAAGCAGTCTTATCTGCATTTAAAGCCCCTATTTGTTCAAGCGTAACCCGTATTGAGCGCCTTGATTTACATTAGGTGTACAGAATTATAAACACACAGTGTGGCGCAAGCCAGCCATCATACAGCTATTTTAGAGCATTATAAGGTCAATAATTGTGATAATATGATTCAAAATTAACAGCCTTTGTCAATCACTGCAAAATAAGGATACAAAATACAAAAGGGGAATGTAACCACTGGTACTCCTTGACATGTATTGTCTGTCACTGATGCTATTAGGAATACAATGGACACTATGAGGATTTCATTTCAACCATCAATACATCTGCTGATGACCTGCGCATGAAATGATTACTTCACAATTTGAGACATGAACTAAATAACAAAAACCCTTGGTTATAGGCACATATAGCTGGCATATGTGTGTTTGTTTGTGTTTTAGCCTAAATGCGTCACATTTCTTTTGTTTTCACCTCAATTTTCTGCACCACCACACAGACAAAGATGAAATGGCGCTCCCCTGTAAGGGTTCAGCTTCTGAATCTCACACTCGCCCAATTTAGTCTTTGTACAGTCTTTTTTTCTTGATGTCACTGTAAACACTGCTATTATCTCTGTTCTACACTGTCAACGTTTCATCCATAACCGACACATGCACGCCCACAGAATGAAGGCCATTAGGCCGACGGCAAATGAAAACACACAGACGTTACTAGGAGAATTTTCTCTGCTGCAGGTAGGATGCTGTTTTATTGTTTTTATCAAGACATACTGGAAAAGCCTTTTATTTTATCAGAAAACTTTTAATGTATACAGGTATGATGCTCACTTAGTCTTTCTACACCATGTTTTTACCTTTAAATCAGTGTGTTTATGATTTAATAAAACATTTAAGGGTTAAAGGTTCTGCAAGATAACCTTCATTCTAAATATTCTCTTGTTATATAATCGGCACACATACCTACAAACACATGCCACACACAGAAAACATTCCTAAGGTGTAATGTAACCTTCTCCCTGCAATCCATTTACAGTGCTGCCAAATATAACACACACCATGTGCCAAATAGCACTGTAGGACACCTCATCTGATCCCCCGCTCTATCCTTCTGAGCCTATCTATCATACACTACCCCACCACCACTATCAATCCGTCTCGCTGTGCCACTGAACAAAGGCTCAAACCAGGTGCCCCTCTGAAGTCACTGAAAAGAGAGAATAGAAAGTAATTACCACTATAATACCATTCGTGTTCTCTGCTATACAGACACATTACAATGCACCTCACACAGGTGAAGCCACTGAGTTACAGATTCTCCCCGTTTCCCATCGTGTTTTTCATTTCTGCTCTAGGGTTCATTCTTGGCCCTTTTGCACCCTCATTTTCTTTTGCGTCATCCAAAATCTAGATGTCTTCTATAAGGTAAGACTAAGCAAATGGAAAAGGAGAAATATGGCAGAACATGGAGCCAAAATTTTGTGATATTTCTCAGGGATAATTTGTTCAAAAAACTTGTTGTGAGATATTGCTAGTGAATGCGTAAGATGGACCTTTCAGGGATCACTGGCTACAACTTTCCTAATATCAATTCTTGTACGTGACACAGTACAACAATGACACATCTTCACACTGTGTAAAGGACAAAGAGAGAGGGGGTAGTCCTTCTGTACTTCTGACAATCCATTTAAAAAGCAGACTGAATAAGGAAAGAAATCAGAAAACATTTGGCAATGGACAAAATGCATATCAGTGATGGGAATTGTCTTGCATCTGCCAGATCCTGTGCCACAGCATTTCTCCTTATTATTCTTAATGGTTAGTGATAGGATTTGAGTTTCTAATTTAATTTGTTGGATACATCTCTTCCAAAGGAGAAGATATAAAAAAATATATATTTTCTGCTTCTCCTTATGGTGAAAGGACTGAAGTTGGACTTTATGTATCTGAATCCCTTTTTATTTAAATACAATATAACTGTAAATATAACTCAATTCTTGTGGATTTGCTGCTGGATGGCCACTGATTCTCATAGTGACTTCAAATAAACAAAAAAGGGTAAGGGTAAAAAAAGAGTAAGAGAAGTAGATGATAGAGTCATGTCATAACTGGATATCATTAATTTATGAATACATTTCTATTTCAGAGCAGCAAGTATGACAGCTGTTAACTACACTGCTCACAAAAAAATAAGATCAGTATATGTTTATATGGTGATAATACCAGCTCTGAAAAAAATATGAAATCACCTAATAACAAACTATTTATGTTTAATAAGAGCATATTCTAGTTTTTTATAAAAACAAACCTAAAAAAAAGTTCTATTTTTTTTTCCTGGACAAGTAAGGAAAGAAAAGACAGAATCACTAAATACCAAGAAAAGAATGTATGGAATGACCTTGTACTTTTGCATTTCTGACACAATTATCAGTACATGTATATAAATGCTAATTAGTCTGTAGTAAATAGGGTGTGCCTACAGAGCTATTGGCTATTGCCATTTAAATCAAAGCTTGGCCCCAACAAGAGAGTTGTCAATTAATACAATGTACATGCTCACAGGACAAATAATTATATGCCTGACTAAAACATACCTAATATGGTGTAATACCTTGACAAATTCAGATGAGAACAGGTATTTTGTCACTGCTGGAAGACCATTTGTTAATTCAGCTACTTCCTTCACACAATGGCCTTTAGCGCAAAACCCAATCAATCCAATCACTTTACGGTAATACGTCACAACTTCAGGATAGAAACTCAAACTAATGTGCCTTTTAAATAGAAAATGCACAATAAAAAAAACTGATCAGTAACAGGAGGCAATGTTTGTTCCTAAAAAAAATGAGTTATTTCACAAGTTAGTTCTCTACTTGAGCTGTATAAAATATGCAGTTACTTAAATAATACAATTAGTTTAAGGTATGTTAACATACAGCAACATACAGTTTAACATACAGTTTAACATACAGGTTTAGTAAAACAGACGGATGACTATCCTCTTAAGTGTGGTGAAACTATAATATATTTTTGCATTCATTTCACATGACATAAACACCACTGCTTTACTAACTGTGCATGGCAAACCTAAATAAGTTTAATATGCAAAACAAACAAACAAAAACACAAAAACATTTTATTACTTAGTTTGTAAAATGTTTTTAGAAGTCTTTGGTAGTTTTAACTACGGTTTTACATTGGTACAAATAGGGTTTTAGCTGGAATAGTATTCATATGGTATTCATATGGTATTCATATGAATTCTTAAAGTTTAATTTCTATAAATAAATAAAAAAAACAACCAAAATCACATTCACTGCATTTAATTTAACATTCTCAAATTCTTTAAATGATACAAATGTCCCTTTAGGAAAGGTTGAGTGTAGCTTGGCATAGACCTGTGCATTCGCTCCCAATTAACCTAATCTACTGACCTAAGTTCTCTCAATCATTAATCACACAATTCAAATTAATTCTGCCTAGTAAAAGTATTAAATAATCATTTTCATTAGCTCCATTTTAATGGATTCATATATCCTTGTTAAGAAGGATGTCAGTAGTCCTGCTTACCATGAGTATAACTGCATACTGGACAGGAAGCATGGGAGGGAGAGCACAGCGGGCTTTATATTATATAGAAAATAAAGGAAATTTGCAAAACAGACCGTGAAGAAATGCAAATGTCAAAAATAAGTATGGGGCGAGTGCAGGACAAAAAACGAGGAGGAATTGATTGCTGCAAAATCCATCATGCATGACCCTTTTAATGTCAGTCATATGTGCAGTGGGACCAAAGGGAAGCATTGTTCAATCATCCTGCAGCATCCACCAAACCATCATAACCCTTGTCTTTTGAAATTTACAGCGATATGAAACGATATTAAACTATTGAACATTTTATATATATATATATATATATTATATATATATATATATATATAATATTTAGCAGAGCTGATAAAAATGATTATGAAATTATTTTTACCAAACTGTATTAACAGGACATGGCTTGTGTATCTACTGTTTACTCTGGTTACTCCTTCTACTCAAGTTATGATTTGTCTGTGCCCGTTCCTGTTTTAAGTACTTACTGTTTTATGTCCCCTGCCTTATTTGTTCTTGTTTCTGGTTTCTCTGTGTTAGTGTTAGCTATGTATTAGTATGTTAGCATCTGTGTTATTATTAGTATCTATGTTAGTCTTTTAGTTCCTGTGCTTCCAATTGTATGTTAGCTTACCCAACGTGCATCTCTCTGTTTACTTCACATCACCAGTCTGTGGCTTGTTGATGATTCTCCATGGCTTCTTGCAACAAACCACCATTTGAACTACGTTGTACTACATTTGCAGTAAAGGCTTTGGGAGGGGCACTGTGCTGAGTTGGAATCACTGGCAAGGAATCACTACCTTGGTACCTTCAGGAGCTTCTGGAGCCACTATGGTAACATCAGTAGTTTCCAGGTCTGCCGGGTCAAGGAGAATTAAGGACCACTGAGAGGCATCAGGAGTGACAGGCACTGTCAAAGCTGGAGCCTCAGGGGTCTCAGGTGATTATCCTGGAGCCTCAGGGACCTCAGGCAATAAACCTGGTGTCTCATAAGTCTTGCATGCCCCTCTCCAGTATCCAAGAACTGCAAGGTCCTAGGCAAACACCATAGAGACCTTACATAGATTGTACAGAACAACTTGCATTGTTTTCTGTTTTGGCTAATGTGCCAACCTATAGCAATTCTGGAAAGCCACTTTCTGAAGGACTACTGAGGTTTTGGTCACCAATACAGTTGCTCAAAGTTGACAGGTTAGGCCTCCTGTCATGCCCAGTACAGGGAATGAGGACACAGATATATTTAAATACAAGCGGTGCTTTTTAAAAGAAGGCATGGTTGATAGGGGCACAGACAAAGACGAGATGGCTAAGCTAACATACGAGGCTAACATGCGAGAAACACAGCAGGCTGTAACTAAGCACCCTGTTTGGGAAAAAGAAAAGGGTCAGAATGGAGCCATATTGGGTGATGTAGCTACTGGGTTGCTTCCAGTGTCCATCATCCTAACAGAGCACATACCATACATATTTGGTTTAATATAAGACATTTCTTAGTGACACAACCATGATGACAAAAAATAATATACAAATTGTTTATGTAAAATTTTCATAGCTAACATTAAAGAGGAAACTGATTTCAAATTACATATCTGATCTACTGAATATCAGCTCTACCTTAAAGATACAAAAATAATTGCATACATGCTTGTCAGTCTAAAATGAATATTCTCTGTGGATGTAATGTATCTAATCCAGTGACAGTTTAACAACACATGAGAAAATTGACATAGACACAATTTTCACATCAACTGACACATATATGTCACAATCATTATGTATAGTTCAATATATAAAACTATAAAGCTATAACAAATCCATCGAAAAATACTATTTGTCTCCTGCTGTGCTTTCTAATGTGTGTGTGTGTGCGTGATCGTCCTCTGAGATGGCTAATAAGAGGAGGAGAGATGTGATGGACAAGTATTCAGGTGGAACAGTGACACATCAGCATCATGAAAGAAACTGTGCTGGTTTCCATACACAATGTCCTGCAGAGCTGTTTACCTTATGTTTTATTCACAACATGGGCCTTGTGTGTGAAACAGCCTGAATGTGTGTTTCTCCATTCATACCCAGAGGGTGGAATTATACACCTACAGTATTTTGGCACTGTGTGGTAACTTCAGCTTCTATATAAATATCATGCCTAAATTGTATTCATTTACATGCCAACTGCAAATGAGTACAGTCTTTATCTGTTTCTTGGATAATAAAGGTAATGTGGTGTTGTTATAGAGTTATCTGCACTAAAACAAGGCAGGGGATACTGTTAGACAGCATTAGTCAGTTCTATTTCAGTGAGTTTAAGCCTTGGGGCTTATGATTAATCCAGCTTTTCTAAGTGTTGAATAAAGTTAAACATCAGAAAGAGAACAAATTACGCATTCCAAAAAACAGGAACATTATACCCAACAATTATTTGTCCTCTGTACAAATATTTTCAAGGGCAGTATGGGTCTGTATGAATATAGCTGCTTTAGATGGGTCCTAAGTCTTAAGTGCTTGCAGTACACATTGACTACGAATTCCACACAATATTGTTTGAAAGGCTTGCATGAGTGCATTCTGTCCTTCATCTTTGCAAATGTGGATGTGCCTGAAAAATGAAAAGTACCAAGCAAAATTTTCCCATAAGGCATAAAGTAAATTGAAATGATCCATTCCAGACCCCCAGAATCCACACTGTTGTATATGCATTAATTGTGTTGTGTTGTATTGTACTGATACACCCTGATTACAAAGGGGATACATTTTGACAATTCCATAATAACTTAAAGTAATAATAATAATAATACGTTTTATTTATAGGCGCTTTTCAAGACTCTCAGGGTCACCGTACATAAAATAATAAAATCCAAACAATGGAGGACCAAGTGGCTGAAAGCTCTGGAGCCCATGGTGGTCAACCGAGCTAAGGGGACAGTGAGAGTAGTAGATGACGAAGATCTGAGAGTCCGGCCGGGTCTGTTTATGTGAAGGAGTTTGGAGAGATATGGAGAGGCAAGGTGATGGATAGCCTTAAAAGCAAGCAGTAAAAGTTTATAATCAATGCAAAACTTAACAGGAAGCCAGAGGAGCTGTTGAAGAATGGGGGTAATGTGATGAATAGATGGGGTTCTACAGATAAGACGGGCAGCAGCATCCTGGATTAGTTGTAATTTATGAAGGGACTTTAAAGGAAGACCAAACAGAAGAGAATTACAATAATCCAGGCGTGATGTGGGAATAAACCAAAATAGCAGTATTGACAGGAGTTAGAGAAGGACGAAGACAATTAATATTGAATGGAGATACTATTTACTTGTGCAAGGACTGATTTGGAAACAATGAGAAGAGCCTCTGTTTTATCACTGTTAAGTTGAAGGAAATTACAGATGAACAAAGACTTCTGTAAGTAATCACAGAGGGAGGACGAAGGTTGAAGTAGGTTTGCTCGAAAGGTAGAGCTGGATGTCATTTGCATAACGATGAAACTTGATGTTATACTTATAAAATATATGACCTAAAAGGAGCAGATAGATTATGAAAAGACCAAGAACCAAACCTTGAGGAACACCGGAAGCGAGGGGAGATGGCTGGGATGCAAATGCCTTTAGTTGAATGAACTGAGTGCGGTCAGAAAGATATGAGAGGAACCAATCCAGAGTTGTATTGAAAAAACCAATGGCTGATAGTCTATGAAGAAGGATGGAATGGGAAATGGTGTCAAATGCTGCACTCTGATCAAGGAGGATGAGTATGCAGAAAAAATCTGAGTCTGCAGCAGTCAAAAGATCATTTGTTATTTTAAGGTGAGCTGTTTCTGTACTGTAAAAGGGACGAAAACCTGATTAAAACTGCTCATAAAGATGATTATTTGAGAGGTGGGAATAAACCTGAAAAGCAACTATCTTTTCGAGGATTTTAGAAAGGAAAGGCAGGCAAGAGATGGGGACGAAGGTATCATAATAAGTAGAACAAACTATTCTGTAAATAACACACCCTATGATAAATAATGATAAGTAATTCGATTCTGTTTAAAACACATTAACCTACAGTTGACCAAAACCATTAACACAAAGCTTATTTTAGTGATTAAGTTAGTGAGTATTGGATTGAAAGTGAAAACTTAATCTTAAACTCATTGGCTCATTAAACTCAAACTCATTAGCAGCCTAACTGCAGTGTGTGTTCTGGAGGGTTCAGGACAGGTTTGGCTGTCAATACTTTCCTTTTTAAGTTAGGGGAGACTAACTAACTTTGCACCAATAAGAGACACAGTGCGTGGAATACAGAGAAAACAGCAGGAAATAGGATTTTTTTCTTGGTCTTCTTACACACAGTATATACACACACACACATATATATATATATATATAAAATGTACACACATACTGTATATATGTATAGGAAATAATGTTTGAAATAAGATTATGGATTTTAAACAACAACAAGATAAGAAGAAGTCCATCCTCTGCTCCTTTAAAAATTGCTGGTTACCTGGTATTACTTTAAATTTGTTGTTTTAGCAATGTTATAATATCAGTCTTTCTATTTAGATATAAATACAAAATGTATACAAAATAAAATGTATAATACGTATCCACAGTTTTTAGAACAAAATGGCTTCTGAAGGTCAAAAGTCAGTATTTAGTCAGGTGTCTTCAAAAAAGTGGTTTCTTGGTTGCTAACCTTTCAAAAAGACCATTCCTGATCAAGCTTCTATAGACAGAAAGGTCAACTTCGCATCTGTTCTTGCTGAAGTGTAAGGAGAGGCCACACTGAATACATGCAACTGTAGCATTCAAGTCTTCAATGTTAGGGTTCCTACCTCCCCCGGTGCGTTCAGCCGTCCTCGCCGGTCGCCATTACAAAGCCATCGGTAGGACGGCTTAATATCCACTGACTTAATTATGCCCAGATCCCGAACAGCT
>JAUZSU010129724.1:0-16923 GCA_034780255.1 Parotocinclus maculicauda
ACATAGCACGTCCCGTCTTGTAACATAGGGCATGTTCATTTAATCGGACCAGCCGGTTATTAGGACCAAAACCATCGTGTCCCGATGTGGTCCCATTACCCGGAATCGACTGTATTATGGCTTTTACAGCCTGTGTGTAAAAATTGTCTCTGAGTCATGAACTAAAGTAAAAAAAAAAGAGTCACTCATCTTCTTTATAAAGTGGGTTTAACAGAGGTACACAAAATAGTCGTGTTAGGTGATTTTTGTAATGCAGTTTCAATGCAGTGATATACAGTAGTCTCGTGTAAATGGTTTTGTGTAGTTAGTTCTGAACAAAAAGAACTTAATGCAATATCCACAGACAACAAACCTAGACCAAAAATATAACCTCTTTGAATTTTAAGTGTGCACTTATAACCTCTTCACGTTTGTTTGTTTGTGCTTGGTTAGAAAATCATTCAATCACAAACATTACGGGATATTGTATTGTTGATATTTCATTTTGAAATACCCCCTAATTTGTGAGCATGAGCAGTACACATTTATAGAACTACAAGCCACAGATTTGCATAGCTGCATTTTGCTGACTCTGTCTAGGCACAATAGTGCAGCTGTAGCACTGTACACAGGAGGAACCATTTAGAGCATAGGACCAAGTGTGTTGAATGAAAAACGTACTGCATGTGTATTTCGTAGAATTAAAATGACAAACGAGTACAAACAGGTTTAAACATGCACTTTAATTCTAACCTAAAATAACAACACAACTTGCTACCGTGTTCACTGTATTAGTGAACTATTACCGCAGTCTTTTACGTCAGCTTCGTCTCGTAGTTTGCGTTATTTTACATAATGGTCTTTGTTTTTCCAGTGGGCTGAAAATGCAAATTGAAACGTACAGGTTGTATTTCATTTTGATTGTAGAAAGTGCCTAGTGAGGAGAATTTAGTGTCATGTGTCATGTCATGGCTGTGACATTTTGCAGTACATAAGTGAGGCTTATCATTACATGGCATGAATAGTGGCGTTTTAAAAATGCATGGATGAACTACAGAAGAACATTGTTAGAAAAGGGCATTGCTTAACACCTTGTTCTTTATGTTTATAGGGGAAGTGGATCCGCAGCGGAGAGACGCAATGAAGAGGAGGATAGCCGAGTGGCTGGAACATGCAGAGCGACTGCTCCCTTTACAGACTCCCACACATGAGAACAACACGTAGAGCACTCGCATGCACCCTTACAGCAGTGTTACAACACCAAATGCTCTTAACGCGCACATTCAGACAAACTATGGTACGCTCTCATGCTCAAGTATTACTCATCAGCAACCGATTTAATACCCAGAGACTCAGGTGTGCACACTTAGTGTGCCAGCCTTACCTTCTAAACTGATTCAACAAAAATCTCTATCCTTACAATCATTCTAACACTACCTTCTTCTACATTTCTGAAATTTATAGAAACTATTCAAATCCACTCGGACACATTTTGAATACGATGATCTACGGTACCCTTCGTAATTCCACATTCTACCTTTGTTTAAGTGAATCGTTGCTCATATTTATTATGGTTTTCGTGTGTGTATAAACTGCCTTGTTGGCAAATAAGAGGAACGTGGATCGTGTTATTAAGTGTAATTATTTTAACCTGCCACCAGATGTCACCATTATGCATTATGTTGAAAATAATCTGAAGCAGTTTTATCCGATCCGATCGCTTTAAGGACCGGCGTAGTTACAGATTCTAATTAATTAAGGCCGGACTTTATTAATTGCTTGTTCTTCGGATGTCCCTAATTAAGAAGGAAGGGAGGAAGAAAAAAATCTTTATTTTTCAGCACAGACTATGTGGAATCAATACAAGGAAGGAGGAAGAAATAATTAAAAAAATTTTTTTTTATCTACAATTAAATTAAAGTGAATCTGGGGGGAAAAAATTAATGTACAGAACAATACCGTTGGCTCCTCCACCAGAGGGCGGAAAAAGCTATTGAATTTCAACCATTAGTACTACGGCAGATCCGTGAAATACCAAAAAATAAATAAATAATGTAAATATGATCATTGGCGGATCCACGAAACAAGCAATAAAAAAAGTCTGGCCTAAAATAGGAAGTACAAATCTGCTGAGAAATGATCACCTCAACAGCCAATCAACACTGCGGATCCACAGGGAGAGGCGGGAGTTATAGAGTAGAAGTCGGTCATTTGTTTGTGTGAGAGTGTAAAAGTAAGAAAGTAAAATGCCATACTGGGAGTATAAAGTATTAGCGAGTTTGTCCCTAGATTTTGTGGCTTTTCAAAGTCGTCTGCAAGTAGCAACAAATCTAGGGACTTTTTTTGCACAAACTTCCCATAGACATAAATGACCAAAACTGCCAGCGAGCGAAAGGAACAGGACTCTGTCTGTATCTTCTCTGTTGATCTCTATTTCTCTAATTTTAGTGTATTAATTATTTTTTTGCCATATATGCATAGTTTTATTTGTAAATATGCACATTGTTGATTTGGTTTAACCTGTACAAAGAAATAAAAAAAGCAACAAAATGTAAAAGACTGATACAGTCTGACACTAGGAAGCATGTAAATACAACGTGGTGACGTCACAAACATGCAGCTAATATGATCATTTACATTTATGTCATTTAGCCGACACCCTTATCCAGAGCGACTTACAGTTAATACAGTCTTACGATCTAAGTAATTGTGGGTTATGGGCCTTACTCAGGGACCCAACTGTGGCAGAGGTTGGATTTGAACCCTGGATCTTCTGGTCTGTAGTGCAGTACCTTAACCACTAGGCTACCACAGTCCCAGTAGTGATATTTAGCAACTTTAAGCAGGACTTTGAATAGTTGGTGACACTGCCTACCGGTTGTGTGCTCGCTCACTTGTTGTAATAGTAGTAATTAATAAGTAATACTCCTTCGTTTTTCTCCACACAACCTGTTTCTATTTTCTAACCGATATCTATATAAACTGCATCACATTCACTTGTTTTTCGTTATACAGCCTATCAATAAATTTTTGGCTCCATTTCAGGTCCATCATACCATCTTCTTCAGTGTTATGGCTTTCCCCTAGACAGGGTTGTAACAGTACATTAGTGTATTTTCTATAATTATTGTGAATTTCCATAAATTAAAAATGAGGTGGCATTAGGAATGCTGAGTAGATGGTAGCATTAAACTCGTTTTTTCAGTTGGGTCTGTGACGCATTAACGTATTGTTTGCACAAGGTTTTCTTGCGCAAATACCCTTTATATTGAGATTATAGTAGCACTAATGGTATTTGTCTATAGCTAAATTTCCATCAAACCTTTTCGCAAATGTTATTCACATGTATGAAATGCTATCCAAAAAATGACCGATTCATTCGTGTTTCCATCTAGATTTATGTCAAGAAACTTTGGATGGCATAGGCTACCGTGATTAGGAGTGGCACCGAAACAAGGAAAAATGGAGTCATTTAACTTGGTCTTTGTTTTTAAAGGAATAATCTTTACAGCTTTTTACAATCTTTTTATGACTGTGCTTTTTGCAGTTCAAAGATGTGGGGCAGTGGCCCGTGTAACGAGGGCTGAAACTCTGTTACGTGTGTGTTGGTTTGCTCAGCTGTGAGCATGACGCAGCAGTCTTTAATACATCCTGCCTCTTCAGGTCAGGTCGATTATTAATCATGTCTAATGTAACAATCTTGTTTTGGGGTGACACAGTGATTCAGCGGGATCACAGCGAATGGGCCCAGGGTTTAATCCCAGGTGGAGCTGTCCCGGTCCTCCCTGTGTCTGTGTGGGTTTTCTCTGGAGCACTCCGGTTTCTTCCTACAGTCCAAAGGCATGCAGGTTAGGTTAATTGGTATCTCTAAAGTGCCCCTAGTGTGTGTATGAATGTGTGAGTGTATCCTTGTGATGGACTGGTGTCCAGGCTAGGTTTCTTCCTGCCTTGTGTCCTATGGTGCCGGCTGGTCACTGGCTCTCCAGCCACTCTGTCCCAGATCAAGCAGAAGAAAGTGAGTGAGTGTTTGATTTTGTTTAGTTTTTGGTCTGATCAGACTTTTCTATCACATTTTTTCACATTACTTTAGCCATATTCAAACTTTTCCACCTTGCCCTACTGTAAAACTTTTTTTGCACATTTTTTCAAAACTTGTTTTTTTTAACCCTTCCATTTTTTTACACAATTTAAAAATTTGCAAACACTTGATGAATACTAAACCTGCTCATGATAGTGTGTATGTCCATTTCGGTCAACATCCTGTCTGACAGAACGTAATGTGGTCATTGCCCGGGGAACACCTGGACCCATAATGCATCTATAATGCAATGTATCTATTAAGTTTTGCTAACGTTAAATCTGATTCTTTAGTCCTAATAGAATCTAGCTCACATGTAAACATTAAACATGACCATCAGTCTGTATGAAACTGCCTTGCTACTCGCACACTTGCCCCAAATGTATTCGAGTTTCTTGGAGTTGCCATAGTTGTCTTGTTCAGTTATACTGATAAAAATAAAGGAGTTAATCTGAAGTCACATAATTTTATAACATATTATATTCCCTCAATAAATTCCCAATCAGCGATGTCCTAAGAAGTTGCTTTACAGCAAATGGTGATATTTAATGGTAATAGTTAAAAAGTATTTGCCTGCATTTCAGGCAAATGCGCGACCATTTCATCATGCAAACGCATGCAAAGTGTGATACCTGTTAGTCTGTCTGAGCTTTCTTTACATGCATTAGTGAGCTTGGCCTTGTCGTTCTGGTGAAATGAACTCCCTTAGTGTCAGGTGATTCCTTTTATGCCTGGAACTATCGTATACAGTGTTCAGCAGCACTACGTAACTCGTGGGTGGAGGACAAAATGATTGATAAGAAGATAGCAGAGCTTAAATGGAGAAGAAAAAGAGATAACAGACCTCCAAATGCAAGTGTGAATAAAGGATGAGAGGGATCATCTCTTCATTGTGTATGCATGGAAAATCCCTCCCACCCCCCAACATTTTTTTTCCACCCTTGTGCTCTCCCGTCTGTATATCATCACTGTGTCTGTGTGCGTGAAGAGCTGTGGAATTGATTGGAGAGGTTACTGCACCTGTGTGTGTGTGCGCGGTGTTTAGAGAGATGGATGAAGAGACAAAGAGGCAAAATGGGGAGGTGGACTATGTTTTGGCATTAGCATGCTGCGAGTGTCAGCACTCGATGTGCCTCCGTCCCCCTCTCTATCGCTCTCCCATCCCTCGCTCTATCTCTCTCCCTGCTGCCGATCTCTCTCCTCACTGTTCATGGCAATTATGCCATCAAAACACTCCAGCCAAAGAGGATAATTGCATCCTGAGTGCTGGGGAGAGAGTGCAAGGCAGAGTGAGTTGGAGTGTGTATTTGTATGATTTTTATGTCCATAGAGTGTAAAAGAGAGTGAAGGCAAAAGATTTTCCGAGTTCAAATGTGTGTTTGCACGAGATGGAGGAGTCCATCGAGTGTGTTTTTGTAAGATTCTTCACAGCAAGCAGGAGTCAATATGGTCAAAAGAGAAATAGACTCGGTCTAAAAACGGCGGTTTAGTGGACTAAAAACATCTGACGCTTTACCTTCCCCTCACACATAAATCGACTTTGTGTTGATTGATTGTTCTTTTTTGTTTGTTTTGTTTTAGCATCCGTGCTAGTACATAAAATCCTTTATGATTTTAGGTAACCTACGACTGATCATTTGTAGCGTCTCTGAAAACAGCTTCCAAAATACATACATCTCTCTACTCTTTACTGAATTCCAATGGACAAATGACAGGTCTGCTCAAATCCTCTTTTTCTGTCCCTTTTACCTCCCTCGCACTCCCTCCAATTCACTCTCTTTGTCACCTTGCCCAAGGCTTTGTGTTGAGTGCACACGCACTTTCACGCAAAGGGAATCAATAGGCAAACACTTTGGCAGTCCATCAAGCCTCTGCAGTCTCTCCGGCCCCCCTCCTAGCTGCCAGAATTTTGAGTCCTATCGCGTTTGGATTCATATTGCGACGTGTTTGATCATGACTTATTCAAATTACGCACTTTTATTCTGCCTCCTAGCGTAGGAACGGACCCAGAGTTAGGTGGCATTTTTGAAATGCTGGGCACAAATGGACCAAACCCAGCCAGATGCATTTCCCTGAGCTTTGTTTAAATGACTCATAAATTTTAACAGAGATGCTGTCAGTCATTTGGCTTCAGTTCAAAGGAGTCCGTTTCCTATGTGCTGTTTTCACCATTCAGCAGCACAGCCAGCCTTCAGCCCAACCCATATGGAGTTTGATAATCAATCCTATAACCTAACAGGCATTCATAGTCACATTTTATCGCATGAATATTCATACTCAACCAAAGAAAGATGGATTATAGCGTTTTTATGTAGCGTTATCTTCTACTGCATACCGAATACACCAGTGTCTTCTGCTGGGCCGTTTTCTATTTCCAGCTATAACCTTTGATCTGGTATTGTTTTTGAATCTATTCAAATGTTTTGTTTACTCAGATCTCTAGCTGTCGGCTCTCTTTATTAAAAAGGCTTTGTGTCACATTTCTTGTTTCCATAACAACAGTGATGGCCAGTGAATTTGGGTCCTTGGTTGGTGTCCCTAAAGTGGAAGAAAGGGAGCAATTGGTTCATGAAAATGAACAAGGGCCAAACAGAGAGCTATATGAACTACTTTCACATATTAAGATGAAGAGGTCTTCCTGCCCGAGCCAAATAATTATTCCAACGAGGCGAGCTGAGCACCACCAAATGTAGGTGTGGAGGCAAAAGTCAGCTTTGTGATATTTAAGACCAAGGGTGTCACCGACATTTTCCATGATCACTGAAATAACATTCCAGATACAGTTTTGCCAGCTTATTCATACTAGACTAGTCTGTAATGTGCAAAACACTCCAGAGGATGCAAACCAGGTTTTAACAGGGGTATAGCATCACTGACATCTTAACATTGTAAGATGTCATTGACATGGTAACATGGTAACTATACAGATACATTTATGCACCTCAGAATTTGGCAACTTTGTCCTGTAACTTCACGTGGTCTACCACTTTGTGTGCCACTCCCAGTTTCTGTGGTTCCTAAAAGCTTTGCTAATAAAGTCAAAAGTCAAAGTAAAATTGAATTAGAAATAAGTACAATAAGTGTAATGATAAAATTAAATCAAAATGAAATATTCCTTAATGAAATAGCCCCTGGTTTTTGTGAGCAGTGTATATAGTGATTTTTACATTAAAGCATTGTCTCAAAGCAGCTTTACAAAAATCCAGACACAAAGCTCTAACTGAGCAAACCTAAAGCAATAGTTAAAGAAAGAAGGAAATCTTGGGACGACCAAGACTCAAGAATGGACGAACCTGCTTGGGCAGACTAGATGCAATATGTAATAAATAAACTAAGCTTAAATTATGCTGTAGAATATTTCCTGCGGATATTGTATTAAATTTATGTTTGAAGAAAATTAAAATATAATTTGACTGCCTGTGGTTTGTTTTGACCTACTGTATTTAACAGGGGAAGAGAAAACATTTGGTGGATTACAATAATTAAGCATGGTTTTCACATTCAAATTCTTGATTTAAAAAATGAAGAATATTTGGAAATTCAAAGAACTGGGAGTTCCTCATTCACTCACTCATTCTCTCTCTCTCTCTCTCTCTCTCTCTCTCTGTGTGTGTGTGTGTGTGCAGGACAGGACAGGTACTTAGTATAATTGTGGGGACCATTGATTCCAATGAAGATTGTGAGCTACGTTTTATTTTCGGGGAACATTTTGCCCTCTTTAGGTTATATGATGTCCTCGAAATGACTGGAAAACCTGGCATTTTTTCACCTGCGAGGACTGTTTCCCGGTCGTGGCTTCATTTAATTGTTTCTTTCTTTTCCTTTTTTTTTTTAACCAGACACAGAAACTTTTATTTGAACAACAAAACAGCCAAAGGATTTGTTTGGTTACTTAGGTTAAGGTTGGGTTTAGTTGATGTGTAGCATTAATTAGATACAGCAGCTAATCGTTATACCAATGGAAAGTCCTCATAAGGGTAGCGAGATAAACGTGTGTGTGTGTTTGTGTGTGTGTGTGTGTGTGTGTGTGTGACGGACAATCCCACTCGCACTTCACCGCCCACTGGACAGTAAGTGCGCGGTTGGCAAACGGAAGGAATCGCAGCAGCAGGAAACTCGGTGGCACTTTGAGCGCTGCTGCTTTGCATGAGCGCGGACAGAACAACGTCTCTTTAGGAATTAAAAGAAAACACCAGAAAATCTCATTTCCAAGTAACCACCCGGACAAGCCTTCACCCGCACTGTAGCGTAAGTCATTTCTGTTTTTTTTTCAGCTTCACGCTGTTGTATTATTAGATAGAAATCGTATTGTTTGTCCTTGGGAAATAGCTTGGTGCGTTTATGGGATTGTGAATGTGCGACACAGGCGGTGTGTGCGTCTGTGCGCGCCACCGTATTCCGGACTCTCTCAACATCAGAGTTTTACACGATCAGACCTCATTCCACGTCAGGGAAAGTTTTTACATCAGAGTAGCCCATGTATTTCTCTAAACAGAATAAAATAATGTAATATTATTGGCAGTAGGCTATATAATTAAGACCAGTTCAGTTCTGTGATCACACAGCATACGTGACATCTGGGGAATTGTTAAATAACAGTACTAGCTGTGCCATATCCAATGTAATAGATAATTTCCACACAAAATTACTGACCATATGAGTTCCAATTGCAATCATATAGCAGCAGATCTACTGCTCACAAAAATTAGGGGCTATTTCAAAATGAAATATTCCATAATGAAATATCCCCTATTTTTTGTAAGCATGTATAGATGTGTAGATAGTGTAGATCATCTGAACCTCGTTTCATTCTAATCCTACTTGTCCTAATGGTAAAATTATCTTACCAAGAGGCACAAAATCCACTGTCAACCTTTGTAGTTTGTTCACTATTGTAATTCCACTGAAAATATTTACCTTTTCTCACTGTCACTATGTATGTGGTATGGGAGAAGGCTAAAGAGAGAAAGAGAAGGATGAGGGATACAGAGTCAACAATCTGAATAAACAATGGCCACAGCTGCCCATGAGCTGATAACGCTCACATGCAGAGAGAAGGAAAAAAAAGAGAGATGATGCCAGCAAAGATAACAGGGAGAGGCTTGCACACATTTTTTAAAAACATGAATACAGTTTCAGATGAGCAAATCCAAATGACTCTCTCTTGCTCCAAATCCAGAATCCCAGAGTGAGGAGTTGAGGGGTGATGGATTGCCCTTCAGATCTTTTCCAGCAGCCACCATCCCAGGTGTGCCACTTTGACCTGTACCGCAGTTTACCGGAGACCACTTCTACTGGCTCCACCATTTCTCCGCTCTTGCACCCAAACAGTGCGTCGCAAAGATGGGGTGGATATAAGCAGGTGCGGAGCTTGTTCTCTGACTTGCCAGCGCATGAGGAGGCACAAGAGATGGATGCGGAAATATTTGGAAGAAAGTCAGCTGCTGGAGGGACCCCGCTTCCACCATTCCGGCTTGGGAATAGGAGAAAGGCTTCAGCTTTGGAGTCTGGTGACTGGAGCCAGGACTTTGTGAGAGGGAAGCAACTTAAGGTGGACAGTATGGTGCGGAGAGAGGGAGAGATTCAAAGGGAAGGAGACAGAGGGAGGAGGAGTGTATCTCAAATGATAAGAGAGGAAGGTGTGAAGAGGAGGGTGAGTAGGGAGGGGAGGCAGCGACAACGGCATGAGCTGAAACTCCAATTAGAAGAAACCAGAGGGAAGCTGCTTGAGCTTCAGCGCAAAGTCTGGAGAGTATATGGAGAACAACAATTGGAGGAAGAGAAAGTAGAAGAAGGGGAGAAAGATGGAGTCATAGATGAGACAGCACAGACGTTCTCTGAAGGAGAGACAGACAATACCGTTGCTAGTGAACTTTATCCTCCTTTGAGCTCTTCTGAAAGAAAGCATGGCAGTACAGACAATGGTAATTCCGAGGTGTTTTCTGAAGACCCAACAGACCTTGACCTAGACATGGATCTGGATGGAGGAGTATGGTTGGGTTGCAGTGTTGTACAAGGGGAATGGGAAAACATAGGTGGCAGTGAGAAATTTGCTGAGGCCCTAAAGCAGGAGTTAGCGAGTGCTGTGGCTCGAGTCATCGACAGGGTTCTCCACCTCTATGTCGAAGCTAACCACACACCAGCTTCTACTTCAGTTATGAGCCAAGACATTCCAATTGGCAGAGCACCAGACCCAAACCCAGAGAAGAAGTCAAGCCCTGGTGGAGCAATCAATGTGACAGAACAAGCTGAAGCGTTGCCGCTGGTTTCAAAGAAATCTCAAGACAAAAGAAACTCCATAATTCATGGCACAATACATAAGAGCCCTCTAATCTCCCAAGCCAATTCCAGTGTACCCCTTTTACCCCAGCCCACTCTTTCCACGCTCTTACCAACAAGGAACAAAGACTCCTTCCTACCCACCTGCCCACCAAACCCTCCTCCACTTCCCTTACCTCTTCTCCATTACACCATGCAGCACCTCTTTGCTCGTTCTATGTCCAGTATGCCTCTGCATAAAGATGGCCTCTTGCATGAGCCTTTCATGGAATTTCACACTCACAATCCGTCTTTCCCACCTCTGCCTTTACTGGGCCAATTAAATGCCCCTCTTGCTGACCGAGGTAGAGATGAGATGATGAGAGCTGGAGTTGATGGAGGAGATGCAGCACTCTTTCTGGGCCCTGGAACAATATCCTTTTTTGAGCAATATATTTATGGATTAGTTTTCTAGAAATTTGAAACACTGTATGTCTGGCCAAATATGTTTACTTGTAATACAGAATTATAGTGCAGTGGAACCTCGGAATCCAAACTTAATTGGTTCCAGAATCCCATTCAAACCGAAATTAGTTTGAAGTCGCATTAAAATTCTCCGTAAGTAAGATTAATCTGTTGCCGACCCCCAAAATATTAATTATGCCTATATTCGGATGTAATTATGATTGGATGAACAGTATGATAATAAATAACAATAAATACATGACAATATAAAATATAACAAATAGAATAGAAACAACAATAGAATAATATAAAAAAAATTGTGAGCAGTATGCATAGTATGATTTCTTCTTCTCCTTATTTTGGGTTTATTTGAGGATTGACACACAACATTGGTGAACTAGTGCCACCTACTGTACTGATTTATACATACTGTCTTTGGAAGATCGCACCATTGAGTGTTGTATGTAGGGAGTTCATGTTTGAAGTTAGAATTTTTGTTTAAAGTTAGGGGCAAAATACATTCACGTCTGAATTATTAGAGTAAAGAGCCGTTAGATTTCCAGCGTTCCACTGCATCAGCAGTTTTGCCAAATGATTACCTCAACAGTTAGTGAATTGGGGTTATCATAGCAATACATATATTTAATTTAACTATGTTTAGTTTCTCACAGCCCTCACCAGGAGAAGAGAGGCTAAGATTGACGTTTAGTTGTATCAGTCTAGTCTGCAACACTGTTTTGTGTGTAGTTTATATTGTATAATTATCATACAAATGTGGCTAAAAACTTTAGGCAATAAAGGTCTTCTCAGTGATAAAACAGTGGCATTCACTCCTATAGTCTAAAATCCAGAGTGTGCAATGCCATAGCTACCCATTGCTGGGAGTCAGAGAAAAACTGGTACAGATCTGAGTGGAAATTATTGGCTCCCCTGACAATAAGTCAAAGTAAAATCTCTTTCTATAGGGCTTTTTACATTAACACCTTTTTCTGAAGCATTGTCTCAAATAAGCTTTCCTAATATCTTGGCCAAAAACCCTAATTGAGCAAGCCAAAGGTGTAAGTTGCAAGGAAAGACAGAAACCTCCATTAATACTTGGAAGAACCAAGAGTCAAAAACCTCTTTGGGCAGCCTAGATTATTTATGTACAAAGTAAACTAGGTTACCTAATTATTCGATTAATTAAAGTTTTATATTAATAGTTTCAATAAAAAGAAGATAAAAAATACAGAATAATAGTTAAAAATACATATTAATAATTAATATCATATATAGAACATGATATATTAGGCAGATCACAATATGATGAGAGCAGTAGTAATTTCTGCTATATCTAGAAGTCATGTATGTATAATAAGGCAGAATTTTTAAATCAGCTGTTTTTTTTACATGTTAGTCATCAACCCTCCATTCTAGTTGTTGCTGTGTGAGAAGGGGGATTCACATAATGGGTGCGAACTGGTCAAAATATATTGGGACTTTCTGTCGCATTAAAGGCTCAGTTGCAAGCAGTAGCACTTTGTTTGTTTTATGTACAACTTTAATGCTTATCACTGGGTATAATAAATCTGTATACACATGCCGTGATTGCAAAGTCAATCAACATCAAATTATTATGTAATTATATCAAATCAAATTATTAATATGTGGCCTATAGGTAATCCAAAATTGCTTAATACTTAATGTTGTCTCATTTAGGTTTATTATTGGATCATGTGTATAAGGACAGAGCTGTGGAGCAAGAACTGACTGAATGTTTTGATTGATTTGCTGTATCATGATCAAATTTCCCTAACTCTCAGAAATCTCAGGAAGGTCTCTCCCCTTGTCACCTGAAGAAAGCCAAGCTAATGTTCTTCTACACACGCTATCCCAGCTCCAACACACTCAAGACTTACTTTCCTGATGTCAAGGTGCTACTTTAGCAGGGCATGTGTATCTCATAATTAAAACTAATATAGTTAATTATTGCTGAGCATTCATAAAGTTAGTCAGTCTGTTGTAAAAGAGTTTGAAAGCTTAAAAGGATAATGGAAGACTTATTTTAGACTACAGTCCTAAATACTGTATAGATTAATGGACTGTTCCAGTAACTTTTAATGTGCTCTGTAACAGTAGTACATGCCTTAAGCCATCACAACCCCTCGTTTTACTCCGTGGCAATCTTTAAATGTTATTACTTTTTAAAATTGAAATATTTGGTAATGATTTTGCCTTTTGTCTTTTTCGCTCTACAGTTCAACCGCTGTGTCACCTCTCAGCTCATTAAGTGGTTTAGTAATTTCCGGGAGTTCTTCTACATTCAGATGGAGCGCTTTGCACGGCAGGCGACTCGTGAGAGTCCTGCTACAGCCAGAGAGAGGACGCTGCGTCTCAGCCGAAACTCTGAGCTATTCCGTATTCTCAACATGCACTACAACAAGAGCAATGACTACCAGGTCAGGGTGCATTTGTGTATGTCTGTATGTCAGTGTACATTTACTATGTCACAAGTCAGGTCTTCAGTTGGTCTCTCCTTGTACTCTCAGTGGACTTAATACTTGGAAGCTACCACTGGGATAACAATACCGTGTATATCCTATCATGAGAGGTTTGCAGTCAGATTGGCTGGGAATGTAAGAGAACCTGAGTGGACCTGCTTCATGGGTGGGGAAGATGCTGTTCCTGTCTAAGTGCAAAAAAGAATCATAACTTGGAAAGAAAATAGGGCAAAATGTCACAACTTGATAGAGAATTTCTCAATTTTAACCAAATTATAATTCATAAAACAGCAAATTCCATGGATTGGATTCTGTAGAATCAGTGGGCTAAACATATAGCACAAGTGTGTGACATTACCCAGAATCTCTACCCTCCCAGTTTCAGTTCTGTCAGCAGCAGAATTTGCCACCACATGAACAAAAAAAAATCTTAAAGTCTGTGTTATATGTTATTATGATATTGAAACAGCCCTAAGAAAAAGTAATGAAATTATTATACAGCAGGAGTTTCCCACTTCTAATTTTGTGCATGTACTTACATTGAGCTTTGGGCTTGGGCATGGATAACAATCGTGTATAATTCCCAACTCTCTTATATGCCTTAAAGATTTATGTGATTATGCAAAGAATTTTGGCTACTCGTCCTACACGTATAGGTCGATTTGTATAGAGGCAGCTGATGTGATCAGTGATTGGGCACGGTTACATTTACATTTATATTTACGTTATTTAGCTGACGCCCTTATCCAGAATGATTTAAAATTGATACAGTCTTACAATCCAAGCAATGTGGGTTAAGGGCCTTGCTCAGGAACCCAACTGTGGCAACTTGGCAGAGGTGGGATTTGAACCCTGGACTTTCTGATCCACAGTCCAGTGTCTGATTAGCAAACACGCTACATGTGCACTGGGTCCAACTGAACCATATCCGAGCCCACTTCTTTAAGTGTGCCTGAGCACAGTTTGGTGGGCATTAATCATACTAGTCAAATTAACTGTTCTTTGGGGGTCAAATATGCCTTGGCATGAATTGGATAGTCTAGTGTGAGTAGGCCTTGAGTACACCCATAGTGAAGCTAAAAAGAGCCGCCCACATCTTGCATCACAACCACAAGGGCAATCCTTGACTGACTTTCACAACTTGTTGCTTTTTAATGTGAACATAGGGTCAGTAATCTGTGATGTCACACATAAAAAATAGGCCAGTTATCACAGCAAGTGCAACAGGTTAAAACTATCGCTTCTAGTATCTCAGAGGAAACACATGCCGGCACTTACTTTACCCATGTTGGAGCCAATTGTGTAAAGACTCAATGGGTGACTAAAAAGGTTAAAACTGCATAAAAAAAGTCATGACACCCAATTTAACTCTTTCCAGGTGCCAGAAAGGTTTGTGGAGGTGTCTGAAGTGGCATTACGGGAGTTCTTCACTGCCATTCAGAGTGGCCGTGATGTTGACCCATGCTGGAAAAAGTCTATCTATAAAATTATCTGCAAACTGGACAGCCCTGTCCCCGACAGCTTCCGTCTGCCCGGCTGCCCTGTGGACACACACCGCATGGGCTGAGGATTTTCATGAGCAACCATGCACTCACGCACAATCTCCCAGATTATGGAACAAATGTGGGTAAACAGGCAGACACAAAGAACAGATAACCCAAATGGTTAATTCTGTCATGCAAATCCACACACACTGGTTGAGGCAGAACATACACAAGCAAACACATGTGCATAGCAACACACACGTAAATGTTTGGTCAGCAAATATAGTAACTGATCTTATTAACAAACTGTTTCCCCTAAGTTTCTGCAGCATTCGTGTACTAGCTAATTGTTTGTTTCGAATTATTTATTTACATTTATTATTTTGTTTACAATATATAAATTAACAATACATACTTGTTCCATTCCTGATCATATGCTCCTGGTGGCTTGTCAGGCATGTTGTGCACTTGTGAATATTATACTGTGCAATATTTGGGACTCTACTATATGTGGGACTATAGAATCCCATGGAACTGTGCAGTGATTGTTAACAAAACACATGTGGATGACAATTTTACACCATATGCCTGTTATTACTGTACATAAATGTTCAGCGAGACTTGTTTCTGGCGTTACACTCACCACAGATAATAGAAAGTATACCAAAATATACCAGGCATCACCGGTATATTTTGGAAAACTTTCTTTGGTAAACTAGATGTCAGTGATCATGTTCTGTTTCATTGTGATAGCTGTTAGTCAATGACTTAAAAAAAGAAAACCTATTTCAACCTGGAGTTTATATGCATGTTAAAATATCCTAAAATATACTGACTGGAACGACAGAAAGTGACCCCACTCAGTGTACATAATATGAATAATTATAAGAATTTTGCCAATACTGTTCCAGGAAGATTAACTGAATGCTATTTAAAGATAATTAAAAGCAGTTTTCTATCTATATGCTAAGCATTATTGAATGTATTTGTCAAGAAAACTGAGCAATTGTGGCCCTAGAAGTAGTTTATTGTCATTTTAAGTAGTTCGTTTTTATATCCACTTTGCTTATTTGTCCTGCTAGTATGCTATTATGTGATTATTTTATATGACCTAAAGTCTTAAAAATAATGTAAAGAGTGACGTGTCAGTAGTATTTGTGATTAAAACGCTTAAAATGCTCAAGCACTTTCAGGAGAAGACTTATTATTTTTTATGTTTGATCACAACAACAACAACAACATTTTCTTATGATAAATAACATTTATTTTATCCAGAGCAAAGCTGTATGTGTCTAACCACCTTCTCTGATCTGTGAAATATTAACGTCTATCCCTTAAATATCCACTTAACTGCACAAAAAATGGCATGAAATAGCTAGATCCAAAATGTACGCAATTTTAGCTCCCTGGTAGGGCACCCAGGTCTGTGGCAAGGCACTGACTGCAATTCAGCTGCAAGTCAGTTGAATTACATTCTGAAATTCAGTTTTCAACATTCAGTTACAAAATTTATCATGCTCTGTCAGGGCATGCCAGGACCCATTACTAGTGGCCCTTTGGGGGCCTTTTAAGTCCCTAGCAGGGCATAGAACGCAAATCTGTCAGCCACAAAACTTGAACCCGCACCACCACAGCAACACTGTTTCTGCAGGAACTACACTTTCTAGTTTAATTATTTAGTACTTAATAAGAAAACTAGATCACCTTAAATGATACCATAACTGGCATTACAGTAAGCATTAGTAAGTACTCCATCCCTCACAAATGTCCCTGCTGAAAGACTGTGCCTATAACTACACCCCAATACAACCTCAAATCTTATTATTCATAAGAGCAGAGTCATAATCACCCATAGGCAGAATAAGCAATTGCCCAAGGCCTTTATAATGCCCGGGGCCTCCATATCATCGCTCAACATTGTTAAAGTATTTAATCACTGTCACGTACTAACAAACCATCAGAAAGTTTCTGAGTACAACAAAAGAAATGGTAAAAGTGAAACAAGCATGTGATTCTAGTAAATGCTCAAAAATGCTAAACCAATCCTTACCTGGTCAGAGTCCTGGAGCCTTAGCATGCCAAATAATAAACAGTGTGTACTTTCAAGTGTGTGTGTGTGTGTGTGTGTGTGTGTGTGTGTGTGTGTGTGTGTGTGTGTGTGTGTGTGTGTGTGTGTGTG
>JAUZSU010129734.1:0-16919 GCA_034780255.1 Parotocinclus maculicauda
TAAAGTTGGGTGTCATCAGCATAGCAGTGAAAGGAAAGACCGTAATTACGTATAATAGAGCCAATCGGAAGCATGTATGTTATAAACAAGAGAGGTCCAAGAACGGAACCTTGTGGGACCCCCCGTTCAGCTGTAGCAGTATCAGACGTAGTGTTGCCTAGTCGAATGAAAAATCGCCTATTAGTCAGGTAAGATTTAAACCAATCTAACACTACATCTGAAAGTCCAACCTCCAAGAGGCGTGAAATAAGAATATTATGATCAACTGTATCAAAGGCGGATGCAAGATCGAGAAGGACCAAAACTGATGCACAGCCATGATCGGCTGCACAGAGCAGGTCATTAAGAACATATAGAAGAGCAGTTTCAGTGCTATGCTGAGGACGAAAACCAGACTGAAAAGTTTCGAAAATGCAATTACTGTTGAGATAATCAAGTAGCTGGGAGGCCACGACACGCTCAAGAATTTTAGAAATAAAAAGGAGGTTTGAAATGGGACGGAAGTTACATAGATCGATAGAGTTACATAGAAAAGGCATAGATCCTGGACTGGGAAGTTTAACCCAGTGCCCAACGGTTATCAGCATAGAGGAGCCACAACAGAGCTGAACTCTTATTATACTGGGGAGCCTAACTGGCAAAACATGTAGAATATGCAAACTCTGCAACAGCTAAGCTAAGAGTAGAACTTCTGGAGCCTGTAGACTGTGAGAAGACAATGCTATCCACTGTGCCATTGTGCTGGGCTTAAATTCAAGAACATGCAAAATAGAAGCATTTTCAAAATACATTCTATGTAGATTCATGGTTGTTGGGTGGCAATTGTTTGTTTCTATGTGTATGTGCATTTAAAGATAGAATAAAGTTAACAACACTTACCCTTACTTACATAACACATAAAGGGTGTAATTGTGAAACAATTACTAATATGAACCATCTACTATAATGTTTCCTGTTCATTCGTGCTTAAACAAAGGCAATGTAAAATGCTAGGGAGGTTGTATTATTTATTAAAGCACTTCCCTTTGTCTGAAAATAGTAGTTGAATTTGCACTATGTGACCCAGAATATGATACAGCACTCTATCTCTTGATTTATTAATGTTCAGTCAGAATCCAAAGAAAGCCATCTCTGATTTATCAACAATAAAGATCAACTGAATTGTTTTATCTTAACATCTTGTAACTATTGTGTCATGCAATTATCAGATTTGAGACTTTTGTAAAAAGTCAATAGCTAGCACTTTTTTATTTTCACTGAAGCAATGGAAACCGTAAGAAAAAAATAATAACGATAATTAATGGTATATAAATAGCACACTTTAAACAAATCATTTAAAACTTTACATAATTACATTTACATAATTTAGCAGACACCCTTATCCAGAGCGACTTACAATTATTACAGATTTACAATTCAAGCAATTGTGGGTTAAGGACCTTGCTCAGGGACCCAACTGTGGCAGAGGTGGGATTTGAACCCTGGATCTTCTGGTCCATAGTCCAGTACCTTAACCGCTAGGCTACCACAGTCCCTTCACGCAAACAATCCAAAACGTCGTTCCTGTACAGAGAGGAGAGAAAATCCCATCCAGGTCGAGGGTCAGGATCAGTCAGGAACACGATGTCATTTTAATCTAGGCCGTGTTTCTGTGTCTGCGTCGATGTTCGGCTCAGAACGGGGCGTCTCTATCTGCGCTCGGCTTCGCCTCTCGGGCCGTCGGGGTTACACCGGAGGAAATGAAGCCCTCACGAGCTGCTTCTGTCTGATAGAACGCCTAAGATCTCTATTTTTCCTCCGCCCTGGCATTGATGTACGAGCTGGAAGCAATAAGTAATGCAGATGTAACCCGAAGGCCTTTAAATAAGCATTCAGGGGCCGCCGCCGGCTGCTTATCTGCATCCGCAGGTTGGTAAGATCCATCAATGTTCCTCCGGCCGGGCCATGTAGAACACACACACTCGGGCGTGAATATCCCGCACGATATCATCTCGAATTATTCGGCCGGAATTTCCTCTCGGTTTTTCCAGATAAGCGGGATAAGCGCAGGGGTTTCCCTCGTCTCCGCACGCCCCAGATAACGAGGCTTTATTAATGACCTGCCATCGGAGCCGGCGGTAATTAACGTTTTTTTTTTCTTCCCCCGTTCGAGAGGGACAAATTTGAGTGATTGTTTGATAACCGGAGGACGGCGGTGAGCGAGAGTGGGGAGAAAAGACGAGATGGCTATCTACGCTGGCTTTTCGATTCCAGCGCGGTATCAGCGGCTCTCACCTGTGCATGCTTAATTACGCTCCTAAATGCATATGGGAAAACCATCCGTTACATTTGACTATCAGATTCGGCTCTTTTGCATGCGGCTCCAGATTAAAGGAGTCGGCGCGCCTTTAGCTACCGGGCCCCCGGCTAACGGAGGGCGGCTGCCGGGCTGGGAATCGATCGAGCCTGCAATGCGCATCGGAATCCCATAAATAACAAACGGAGTGTAGCAGCGTGTTCAGACTCCTGTAACAGCACGTGTACGCCAATTTACCGCCACGGCGTAGCACCGTCTGCTCAGGGGACGATTCCCCAAATCTAAACACGATGCAGTTTGGGACTTTTAAACATGTTCAACAGTACAGGGTCAGGTATTTAGGACAGGTCAGGACTGCAGACGGGCCAGTCCAGTACCCGGACCCTCTTCTTCTACAGTCATATCTTTATAATGGGTGCAGCATGTGGTTTTGTTTTGTTATAAAATGCATGGATGTTCCTTAAAAAGACGTCGTCTTAAAGCCGGTTTATGTTGCTCTAAAATCTAATGTACTTTTCTGCATTAATGCTGCATCACAGAAGAGTAAATGACCTTTAACCAAGGGTCCGGACCCGACCCCGGACCCTGATAGAGCCTGGCTTTTAAATTTGTTCCTCATAACAGTCTGGATGCTCTTTATTATAATATTCGGTCCAAAAAAGATCCTTAATCCTGATTGGTCTGAGCACAATCCCTTATTTGGTCCATCCTAAATGCCTTAGAGCCCAGAGAAGTGGGCGGAGCTTGTGGGCGTGGTTAATATAAGGCTTGTTTTTTGTACAGTAAAGTTATAAGTGGTATTTATGAATGTAACTCTGTATTATAGAGCCTGATAAAGGTTGGATAAAGTAATCCCTTACCCATGTGCTCCTATCAGATACTGATAAATGACGATTCTGAGGGAGCGCCGAGAGATCACCCCTGTTGAGTTTAGTTTTTAGGACTGAAATTCCTCCAGATTCTGAATTCATAATGATTATTATGGTCTGTAGAGACAGAAATATCTACAGGAAATCCCTTCCCATATTTCTTTGAGGAAAATCGTTTCAAACATTTGGTGATAAACCGGAGGGAGTTCCCTGATCATCTTTACTGACACCGAATCACGAAATCGCACCGTTATTTATACATTGCTTTTAATTCTTTAGCAGCTTCAAATTGCCCCATGCCAACTTTTTTTGGAATTCATGTTTATTATTATTACGAATTAAATAAAGTAGACTAAAAAGAATCCAAACCACAGTATAGTGGCGTAAATGTGAGGAACACGGCGAAACCCTCCAAACGTTCCCCCGTGTGTGTGTGTGTGTGTGTGTGTGTGTGTGTGTGTGTGACCTTACGCTTAGGTAAGTTTTCATTCTTTATTAACACGTCGAGCGTCGAGCGTATCAAAGTTCCGGCTGTAGAAACTGATTACAGTAGTTCCGCAGATTCAGCCCGGATAAATGTTCGAGTCAAAACACAGAGCACTTAAACTCCGGGTTTACTCCAGGTCTTAACACAGTGTTTTATGATTTCCTCCTCTGCTTTGGTTCAGCTCGCTAAGCTTTATCCAGCACAGACCGTAAATCAAACGCTCATCTGAGACCCGGAGCCATGCTGGAGACGCTTTAACACATCCTGTCGAGTAAAAAAAAAAAAAAAAAGTATTAAAAAAATCACACCAATCCCACAGCTGGAGGAGATCCAGGGAAAGGTAAAGAACGTCCCTGTTACGAGAGTTTTTACTCCTCCTGTCCTGAAACGGTAGCTCAAAATACGATCAAAAATTAAACCATACGTTTGTCAGGTTTTAACCGATTTAATTCGCCTGAAACAAATCTTATTCACTGAGACAAAGCACAAGGCAAAGCAATATCGATTTCGGAACGAACTCTAACCCCAATAAAACATGAACGTTTTATAAATAATGAATCTATTTCAATTAGTCACGGTTTGAAAAAGCCGTGTTTTCACTTCCGTTTAATCCACACGGGGTGGCGGGCCAGCCGGGGCCCACCCGGGGCCCACCCGGGAACTCTGGGCACGATGGCAGATACAACCCTGGACGGCGCACCAATCCATCGTAGGGCACACACGCTAAGGGCCACTTTAGAGACACCAATTAACCTAACACGCACATCTTTGGACTGTAAAAGGACACCGGAGTACCCGGAGAAAACCCACACAGACACGGCGAGGACATGCAGACTCCACACAGAAAGGACCCAGGCCACTCCACCCTGGGTTTGAACTCGGGACCTTCTTTCTGTGATCTAGTTGAACTAATTGTCAAAATCAGTCAAACAAATCTTATGCATTTGGCAAGCATATATGAACTGAGCAGGACATAATGTGTACCATTTCGACAATACTGAACAGAAATGGTAGATCAGCATCATGGAAGAGGGGCGATGATGCATGACAGACTTGTTTCAGATGTTGAGCTGCAGATGATTCCTGTTGCACCAAACAGAAAAGTCCTTCACCAGGCTCCTATACTCATCCTTATGATCATCCTTGATACACCCCACGATGACTGTATCATCTGCAAACTTCTGGGTGTGACACAGCTCCGAATTGTAACAGAAGCCAGTGGTGTACAGGGTGAAGAGGAGAGAGGCCAGCACCGTGCTCCAGTGCTGCTAATTACAGTGTCATACGTAATGTCCTTTAGCCTGATGTATGGCCTGTCTGTGAGGTAGCTGGAGATCCAGGTGACCAGGCAAGGGTCCACTTGAATCCTGTTCAGTTTGTTCTATAGCATAAGGGGCTGGATGGTGTTGAAGGCACTCGAGAAGTCCAAGAAGAGAATTCTCACTGTGCCATTTCTCTTATCCAGGGAATAATAATTTCCTGTATAAGGGAATAATAATAATAACAATAATAATTATTGATATTGTTAATTATTATTGGTATTATTATTATTATTATTATTATTATTATTATGTAATATAATGTCTGTCTAATGTCCACTAAACCATAATCAATATGGCATGATTAATTATTTTGACAACAACTAATTTAAACATAATTTTGGTGGTCTGAATCAGGTCAGAAGTGTGAGGAGATTAGAATCAGGAGTAGCGGATCTGGCTTAAAGCAGAACAAAGATTTTAGCATTTTCAACCTAAACAGCACCTTTCATTTTGTACTTTATTAAGATCTAAACAGGATAGGGTAGATCTCGGCAAAACAGTAGATCATTTGGCGTTCCAGTTTGAAAAACCCATATAAGCATCAACGATTAGATTCAAAACTGTCAAACTAATTTGCATGTGCTTAACAGTTTGAAGTCATTCTAAAAATAACAGTGAGATATTTTGAGCTTTAACCTAATTTTTTCCTGACCAGGGTCAAGGGGCTCTGGCTCCTATCACCTGAGAACATAGGGCAAAGGTGTAAGTGTGCCCTGAATAGGACATCAGTCAAACGCAGGACTGGGTAGAGGTCACTTTCAACCCTCCTCTCTACTCTCTAGCATATTAGAAAGCTCTAGGACCCTATCAGCAGCTTTTGAGAATTACAAATACACAGCATGGAGTGAGCTAACATGGAGCGTGGAGTCACTAACAGGAATAACAGAAATGCTTTGTAAAATGCATTTACTCCAGGGATGTATCTGTATGTGTGATAAGAAAAATACCATAAAGATATAATTTATTTTTTTAAGTCACTGTCAACATCATAACTACAAATTAAAAATACAAGGACCACCAGGGATACTCTACTACTACCACCAGTACAAAACTGCTATTTTTATTACGATTATGATGATGATGATGATGATGATAATGGTGATTATTATATAATAATAATAATAATAATAATAATAATAATAATAATAAAAATAATAATAACAACTAACAACCCCAAATTATAAAATGTTTGAACTGAAAGGAAACTGCAAGTAAACAAATATAATGTGCCTTACATGTAATATAATATAATTATAATATTTATTTCACTGAAGACAGTATGATAGATATGTCATGTTTTGTCTGGTCAAAATTATCTCATTTGTTAATAATCTTCCATCCCTGCATTTCATGGCTGCAACACATTCCAAAACATTTTTTTTAAAAAGAAAAAAAAAAAGTTAGACATGGGGCAGTTTAGGGCTAGTAATGAGGTGCATCTGTTGCTTATTATTTTAATCCAAATTTGGTACAAAAGTAGTATCCACAAAAAGGTGATTCTTTAAAGAGTAATGATGAGCAAAGGATAAACAGTTTGTCAAAAATTAAAGAAAAATATTGAAATGCTTAAAAAACATTATTCAAAGAAAGATTGGGAAAGATTTGCTTATTTCTCCCTCTATCGTACGTAATATCAGCAAAACAATTCAAGGAACTGGGAGGAATTTTAGTGAGTACAGCACAGGGGTGCAAGTATAAACTGACTATCTGTGATCTCAGATCCCTCAGACAGCAGTGCATCAAGATCCACCATTCATCAATAGCTGATATAACTACATGGGTAAGGGATTACTTTGGCAAACCTTTGTCAAGCATTACAATATGGAGTTACTTTCTTAAATGAGACTTAAACTTTAGTGTGGGGGAAAACAAGCCTTATGTTAATTATGACCAGAAGTGGCATTTACTTTTCTGGGCAGGTATCTGAGAAAGACTATCACAGTGAAAACACATATTATGGTCAGGCGTTTTAGCATTCCAGATCTTTTTTGGAGGAAATGGACGCTGTGTGCTCCGAGCCAAAATGAAACATGATCATCCATACTGTTATTAGCAACAAATCCAAAAGCCATGGTATGGTGCTGTGTCAGTGCCCTAAGCAAAGGTAATTTACACTGCTGTGATGGCAGCATTAATGCAGAAAACACATGCCGCACAAATTACAAAGGCATGGTTATGGAAAAAGACGGTATGGTTACTGGACCGGCCTGCCTACATTTTGATGAATTGTCCACCATCTAGCTGTTAGGAAGTGTTGGGACAAGATTTCACAGTGACAACATGCACGCATGTCCAACAGTCTTCAGACGATCTAGACTGGCCACCATCTTTATTTTTTGTCAGTGGCTGTATATTAAACACATAACATTAGGTTGAGCAGAAACACTGCATTTGTATATTTCCAATTTTCTGTTTGGTTTGGGTTTGTACAATTATACTGTTACATTACAAACTGTTACTTTATAAATGGGTTAAACAAAAATCAAAAACATCTTGCTTTGTGTGGTGTGTATAAAATCTATCTTGTTTTAGCACCTAATTGGCAAGTACCTGAAAAGAATTTAAGAAGAGCTCACAGTACATGCGGACCTCCCAGCTGAGTCCTTCAAATGTGTGTGGCATCCCCACAAACACTATGTAGTGCACTCCAAACACAAACACCAACACCAGTGTGGACTTTGCCAGCTTCCTACAAAGAGAAGAAAATAAAGGCACTCTTTAAATTCATACCTTGTTAATATGCACCTAAACTATTTGAGGTAATGGATGACATTTCAGAATAGGTACAGACAGGGTACGCACTAGAGCAGATGTAATATTGGTCTTATATGTTCCCAAACCAATGAAGTAATATCTGCACCACCAACACACTCCCACAAAGGACTTAACGAGATCATTCTAATGATCCACCTTCTATGAAATCTATAAATGCATAACTACTAAAAAAGAACAGTAATAGTAATAATATATTAGAAATAAAAGTAATATAATAAGTTGTTAAATAATAATATAGCCTAATGCATTGCGTAGTACATGGCTTAATGATACAGTATGACAGGAGACTGACTAATATTTTTTGCCAAGTTGTGGACTTGACAGATTGCTGCTGGATGGGCTGGATTGTGGAAATGACAATATTTGATTGAGCTCAGTCATTTAAGTTGCTCAAATGTATGCAGTTGCCAAAACTAAATTATCGTATGGTGCTCAAAGTACAAAGGAATGGCTATGGAAAAAGACAACTTACTGGACTGCCTGCCTGCATTTTGATGAATTGCCCACCATCAAGGCGATTCTGACCTAGCTGTTACAAAGTGGTCACAGTGACAACATGCACACATGTCCAGCAGTCTTCAGATGACCCAGACTGGTCATTTAAATGCTCTTATAAACACTAAGAGCAAATATTTCTCCCTTTCTATCTCATGAATAAAAGCCAATACCAATAGCAGATGCCAGAAGATTGTTTTCTCATCTACACTTCCACGGTCTAATCAGATTGGTGCCTGTAACCTCTGGAATTATTCATTATACTGTCAGTACTTATACTTAGGATATAACTAAAATCCTGTTTATTTAATCATGAAATTGCCTCCTTAGTTAAAAAAAAGTTTTGCTTTGTAGAATTATATCATAATAAGTCCACAAAATACAAAGATCCCAAATAAAGAGTGTTAATTTCTGTGCCCAGCCTATTAGACTGCTTGTGTTACTATCATATAATAATTTCATAAATTGCAACATCTACAACAAGGAAGAAATGTCTATATGTAAGAATTTGCATTTGCTTTTTGTTGTATATAATCATGGCGCTCTTAAAGTTTGAGACCTTAAATCTGCAATCATTGTTAAATACACAGCTCACAAAAATTAAGGAATATTTCTAAATGAATATAAATAAGAACTGCTGGACAATCTGATCTTGTCCATGTCCCATCGCTGTCAGTGTGTTTTGGCACTCTTGGGTGACCATACACCCTACTGAACAATCAATGTGTGGCACTCTCGTCCAGTTTAACATGCTTTTGTTCACCCCCATGAATATGTCACAATAACTGCAAAACTGATTTTGCATCTCATTTGCATAATCAAATAACTTTTTTTGACTTTTGATTTTTTCATTTCACATCAAAAATGTCTCCCAGACCTGTTGAACATAACCACATTTTCATTTTCAAGCCTCTTGGCACAGTTTGGAAAATCAACTTCAGGAACCTGTACCTGTACCAGAAAGATTTGTTTTGTTTATTTATACAGAACTATACATAAAAGATGATAAGAAAAAGGTATGTGATACACAGATATATAATCCTCTATACATCTTATTAGTAAATTAGGACACAAAATACGTACAAGAAATAATGCAAATAAAATTTTTATGTAACTGTACAAACCTGTACTGTTTTCTTGTGTCATATCTGCCTGCATTGGTCTCTCAGATCTTGGTTGCCAGAACCCTCACAATATTCAAAAACAGGATAAAGTTCAGCTAAGTTAAAGACAACAGAGAGAAAAATTGGTAGAATCAGATGGTTGACAAGTGCTTGTGACATGGTTTACATTATACCTGTTATGCTACTGTAGGAACCAATCACCACCAGTAAGTATTACAATCTATCAGTAATTTTGATAGCAGTTAAGAATCAATGTTACCTGTTCAGTAAATGATTTTGATTTAACCAATTAATTGTGCTTTGACAAGTTGTAAACTGTTTGAAAGTAAAAGCCTGTCTCTGCAGGCTACTGGCAGATGAATACATTAGTTCAATTTAGGAGAGTTTCACAGTTGGAATATGTTTAATGGCTTTTCCCTCAATTATTTAGCTGCAATTTGAAAATAGCCAATATCTTCCTAATTGTCCATAAACAGCTGGAGGTTTGTGAATCAGATTTCTAAAGGAGTTAAAACAAGCTGTTGTTTTCCCCATTAGAATATGGGAAAATTAAAATATTAGAATATGAAAAGGTGTGATACTAAATAAAATATTGGTATTTTTATGCAACCACATTCAGAAAAGTTGGAACAGTATGGACCAAAAAGTGTTTTGTATTCCTTAGTTTATTAAGAGATTGTATGCTTTGTTAGACATGAAGCAGAGGGAGGGTGAACAATATCAAGAGATGAAGGTTGGGGAAGTGGCACCGGCAAGAATATAAAACTACTTTCACCCATGGGCGTAGGTGTGACCTGGAGAGGATGCCAGTCGTTTGCGTGGCTGGGTAGGGGTTGCTATTGCAGCACTGGAAGTGATCCCCCAACCAGCCTCTCCTCTTACAGACACAGGCAATCATGGGACCTTTGACCCTAGTCCTTGCAGTTGTGGGCTAGAATATTAGATTATTGTGCCACCTGAGTGCTGTTAAATTACCGTGTAATAAAATAAATCATGAAGCAAAATATACTGCTCACAAATTACGCAAATATCCCCAAATTTTTGTGAGCAGTATATAATAAGCTACATAGATACATACATACTAAAGGTCATTTTTGTTTAGCATGCTTTTTCCCTCAGACTCAAGTCTACTAAAATGTATTTTAGTTAATACACAGTAGGGAGGTTACCAACAAGACACCAAAGATATATCTATGATGGAGTTCCATTTTGTTTTATTTCTTTCAGAATCTCCTAAGATGAGAATAATAATCAAGTTTAGTTTATCACTACTGCAAAATGTATTTGATAGAAACAGAAAGCTGAGTGCTCTACTATCAACACTTCAATTTTTTTCAGTAGTTACCTTGTTGTGACTCATGGCTGATTTAAGCATCTATTGATTTACCTCTATTAGACTATTGATTTAATCTATTGATTTTTTTGTCATAAAAGTAGACATAGTCATATGAAAAAGTCAATGCACATGAATTGTTTGGTGATAGCAATTTAGCTATCTTAATTAACTCTGGCACAACACTAAATTAAGAGTAGCACAGAGCATTGTCTTGAGATTTATAAACAAATTACACTGCTTAATGTATATTTCATAACTGCTCTTTTTAAATGCATCACAAATAACCGAAGCATCTCATGCCAGTCTCACATAATGGGAAGCACAAGATATACTGTATCTGGATACTGCCAAACTTACATACTTGTAGGTTTTGCACAATATTTGAATGGTAGCATTTTTACCAACTAAATATTTTGGGTTTAGGAGAGTTTAAACAGAGATAACTAATGTTATCAAACTGTAGTAATGGGTCACTTCTGTCAGCAAGAACATGTCTAGCTGGCGGTACTTGTTGATTTTAATTGACACAGTCCAAGTCATCTATTTGTCTTCTTTGACAATTGCATTAATTGCATTTAGCCTTTCTGATGTTCTTGTTTAATAAAAAAGATCAAATGCTACCTTTTTATGCTCCGTAGTAATTTTGAAATATCCCCTAACTTGTGAGCAGTGTATTACTGGGATAGTTTGACTGATAAGCAGATTAATAAGATAATTCTGCAATCTTATAGTAAATGTATATTATAGACAGTTTACTATTTGTACTAGTTATAAAACATGTGCAGCTATGTGATGCTCACTAAACCATTTGTTAATCAAATATCCTGCTTTTCCAAAACACAACAACATTGACATTGTCTTTGCTATATAATTTAAGCCATAAAGCAATATCTAGTCTTGCTGAGCAGTTTAAAGTTCAAAATAAATTCTTACTTTATTCGGGGGCTTTGAATATTACTGATTGCAAGTGTATAAAGCAAAAAAACAGCTAGCTTTATTTGCTGTTTAGTAAATATACTAAACTATTTCCACAAAGGTAAAACAGACAAAACATGGTGACAGTAGTCCACCAAGTAGTGGACTTTACCCACACAAAACGCACAATACAGTAATTAGCTT
This sequence comes from Parotocinclus maculicauda, assembly GCA_034780255.1. Lineage (NCBI taxonomy): Eukaryota > Metazoa > Chordata > Actinopteri > Siluriformes > Loricariidae > Parotocinclus > Parotocinclus maculicauda. The sequence continues at coordinate 11,824 of JAUZSU010129734.1, forward strand.
GCCAGGTAAATCACACATGTTGTTGGATATGTTTTTAATCTGCCAGATCAGTAATGTTGGTCTTTTCAGTTCTGTTTTGTTATCCAGATTTGTGCCTGTAAATTACATGGCACTATGAGATGTTCAGATTAAGGAGTTTTCTTGATTAGTCAAGAACATTATTCTCCACTTTTGGATTTCTGCATTACTTAAATGTGCTCTCTGATCTTCAACCAAGGCATAACAATGAACACACTGTACTACACACACAAACATTATTGAATTACTGAATAATTGGAAAAGGCATGCAAACCAATTTGTTTAATAACTGATATCACCTGACTGTTCACTTATTGGCTAATACATCCTAGAGCTTTACATGTGCTACTATAACAAAATAATTAATGTTATTTGTTATGCAGTCTGTGTATGGCTCTGATGTTTTGACTGATTGGTGTAAATTCTATATGCAGTTATGGAAGATGATTGGTTTGGGTGTTATTTGAATAAACACTTGAGTTCCTCTTGTTGTGCTCTCTAACTGGTACTGCTATTTTAAGCCATCCATCACCATGCATGAGTCATAAACCCTCATAATTTTTTCCCTTGTTGAAACTCAAATGTCAGGTTTTAAGCTGCTGCTCTTTATATCTTAAACCTGCACTGTAATCAATAATTGCTATACCATAAACATGGTGTTTTTCACTGAAACCTAATTAATAAAGATTTATTGACTTTCTACAAATGAATCTGCCCACCAGATGGTATATCATCTGCACACAATCTAAAAGCTTTCAAAATGCTTTGGAAATAATCAGCCTAAATCCTTAGCTTTCAAAATTATTTGAACAATTTTGAACAGCTCATTCTGTTTGTATTCATATTGATTTAAACCACATTGGAACTATCCTTTCCGATATCAGTGAATTGCTAATATTAGTCTTTGCTATAACTTTTGCTATATTGCTGCTTTCATGTTAATTGTCATGTTGACTCTGTTATTACATTTGAATTTTTATCTGTGCTTGAGTGTTTTCAGTTTGAACAGCATTATTTTTTTCTACTCAGTCTCATGGTCTTGCTTGATTTAAAAAGCAAACCTGCTCTCTCTTTTGTCAGAGTGGCATTTCAGCTCGTAAGCTTATATAGCTGACTGATATTGGATTAAGTATGTGACTGTATCACAATGCCAAGACTGCTCTTTAATCGAGTCGGATAAATACTTGGTTACTACTTCTTCATACACCATTGTACATGCAGCCACTGCTACTGCCTTTACTTTTATAAAGATGAAATACATAGCTCTATATCAACCTCCAGTGTAGCTCAGCTCTACTTTTTTGTTGAGCTTGCAATATTTGTATTAAGCACTCTTACCTTAAGCACTCTCAACAAACTCAACTTCTCTCAAGTCCCAACACCGTCTTTACATTTATTGTGCTATTGTTACACCACCTACATATGTTAGCAAAAGTGTTATTTTCATCTTATCACTTATAATGTAAACCCCAAAATATTCCCCTCACAAAGAAAAGATTCTTTCATCCTTGCAACACTGCCTGACTAATTTTCAGTTTTCAGGATGCAGAAACTGTAGTTCATGCCTTTATAAACTCCCACTTCAATTACCGCATTCCAGCTTTTTTACAGCTCTTCTTCTCCGCCTAAACAATATTAAAACTACAATACAGCCACACACACACACACACACACACACACACACACACAGAATGTTCTGCTCCCCTTTTTAATTTAACCGTCTGCTTCCACATTCAATACCAAACCCTTCTTTTAACACACAAAGCAGTAAATGCCTGTACCTTTGCTTACAAGTGTAATGACTGTCAATTGTTGGATTCAAATTCAATAATGGTGCCTAAGTATATTCCTTTCTACCAGATATATTGGTTTTGTGGCACCAAAGATTTAAAATTCACTTTCTATCTCTTACATGCTTTAAAGCTTATTTAAAAAAAACAAAAACTAAAACATTTGTGCTACCACCCTTTCATCTGTAACTGAGCATTTCTACACAGCTTTGTATCAAATGTTTGAATCTACTTATTTTTTTTCGTTATATCTTATGTTTTAATATGTACAATTACTGTGGACTTTCTTTTGATTTCCTGTTGCTGTCAGATTTTCTGTTGTTGAAAGTTTTCTTGAGGTTAAGGCAGGTCCTAGATAAATAACATTAGTAGAAACTACATAGACAACAATAAAACAACAATAAAACTCATTATTATTATCATTACTATTATTAATCAATTTAGGCTTTGTTTGTTTTTTGAACACTTCTAATGAACCAGATAACCTCAATGGTGGATACCTGGGAATTGCAGTAGCCTAATATGGTAGCTCACTGCAGAGCACTGGGTTTAAGCCAGGTCTAGTGTCACATGCAGTCACAATTTACTTGGTCTGAAGTAGGGGAGCCTCTTTGGTGCATCATCGATCAGTGCTGCAACAGCGACCCCTACCTAGCTATGAGATTGACTGGTGTCTCATCCTTGTGCCATATGTTCTCTGGGGATCGCCACCATGGCCACGACACTGTCCAGGCAAAATGAGGTTAAAACATCTATGATGGGCCAAAGACACATTTGCTTTAAGGAAGCTTTACTTTTCTTAAACTTTTAGCCAAAGAAAAGCTGCAGTTAAATGTTAAACATTGTGAGAATGTTTGTTATCTGTCATGCATAGTGATGTATAATTCTAACACATTAAATATTTAAAAAAAAATACACTGGCACCCTATATTTATCTTTAATTTGCTTTGAACAGTGTTCTGCATGGCCTGTTTACGCAACTAAAAGCTGGTGAATGGATTGCCCATTGAACATCAGTAAAAACAGCATTATTTAGACAAATTATAATATAGAATACATTCCACTGCAAATTTTATCTATGATCAGAATGTTTTGTGTTTATAGGATTCCTGGCATATTCATTGCATGTAGTGTTTTGATTCCTAAAAGTGCTAAAGGATAATACATTATATCACTTCCTACTCTAGTCTCTTAATTTACACTTATCCAAGGCTTTTACTGTACTGTTATTATACACAATCAGGTCCATTTATATTTGAATTTGTTGTGTTCTGTTTAGCTAAAAATGTCTTTCATCACATCTTTTTTGGCTCCTTTCTTTATGCATGTACACAGTATAGTCCTTTATAAATTGCTTTCATGTCAGGTTTCAGTGCAGAAGGTGATTAATGACTCCAAGTCTCTATAGTATCACACAAACGTAAGTACATCTCTTACAATTTGTAACTATTTGAATATATTTTTTTACGGGAAAATAGTGGAAATCTGACAATTTGATACAATGTAAAGTAGTCAGTCTACAGCTTGTATAACAGTGTACATTTTCTGTGCCCTCAAAATAACTCAACACACAATAATTAATGTCTAAACTCCTTACAACAAAGTGAGTACCCCCTAAGTGAAAATGGCAAGATTATGCCAAATTAGCCATTTTAATTAACATCCCCGCATAATATTTCATCCACCTTTCTTTAATGTTTAATTTTTGCATGCAGAGTTAAATAGCTTTGTAGCATACAATTATAAAAGCAGGTTACCAAAGTGTATACTTAGAGTAAACTGACTCCACATAGTTAAGGATAGTTAAGGATAGCAAACAACAGAGACTTCGCTGCACATCCTCCCAGGCAACCTGGTTACCATGGTCACAAAATGCAAGGCTGTGCGTGCTTCCAGGACATTTATTTCAGGTTTAATTTGTCACTGCAGAAGTACAACACCCAAGAACATTACTTTCATTTATGGGATAGTTCACTTAATCTGAAAGTGTCTGAAAGTGATTTTACTAGCTGTTCAAAAACTTCTGTGATTAATGGCAACCCATACATGTTTGAGCGAAGCATATTAGTTTCAATGTGTGTGTCTATACAAACAGAAATATTGGCTTTTAAGGGCTCCCCATTAAACAGCAAAAATAACAGAGGTAAGCACTACTTGTTACTGCTCTGCTTTGTTTTTAAAAATATATGTTGCTTTATATACAGCCTGCATTTAAGCTTGCATGCATTCCACAAGCTCAGTAATACAGACTTATATTTTAGACTTATATATTATTACACTGTCAGGCTGATATGTGCTGGAGAGCAAAATCATCTTATAATGACTGTCTTTTGATCCTTTTTGGCTTCTACACGAGGCTCTTCACTTACAGTCTACTGTGCCCAGCATATACAGTGGTTCCTTGGTGCTTTTCGCTTCAGAAGGCAAGTCGGCTATTAAAAACGTTTTGAGCAGAGCAGTTTTTATAATAATATAAATATAATGTATTATATTATATATTTAATATAATGTAAATTTAATTAATCCATTCCAGGCCCCCAGAAAATCCCCAATGTATAAGGCATTATATGCATTAATGAAGCTGAACTACATATACTGACAAACTATATAAACACAGTCAAAACAAAAATAATTAATAATAATTCGATAATATATATTGAAATTTAACTTCATGTACCACATACCACTTATTTTGTAATGATATCTTTTTGTAATGATGTCAGTTTTAGCATTAATAAATATTTCAGCCTTACTTTGCCAACAGACGCAAGGTTAAAGCGATACACATACGCACTTTGGGCCAGTTTAGCTAAATCAATTAAACATATGCATATCTTGGGACCGTGTGAGGAAAGTGAAGCACAAGGGTGGGCATGCAAACTCCACACTGGAAAAGGCCGACTTCAGGCTGTGAGGCAAGTGCGTTATCCCCTGCACCACCAAGTTGCCCTATTATCTACAATGCGGATTCCAAAAAAGTTGGGATACTAAATAAATTGTGAATAAAAACTGAATGCAATGATGTAGAGATGGCAAATGTCAAGATTTTATTCGTAATAGAACATAGATGACAGATCAAAAGTTTAATTTGAGTAAATGTAACATTTTAAAGGGAAAAAAATGTTGCTTCAAAATTTCAGTTTCAACAAATTTTTAAAAAGTTGGGACCTGTGGCAATAAGTGGCTGGAAAAAGGAAATTGAGCATATAAAAAACAGCTGGAAGACCAATTAACACTAATTAGGTCAATTGACAACATGATTGGGTATAAAAAGAGCTTCTCAGAGTG
>JAUZSU010129745.1:0-16919 GCA_034780255.1 Parotocinclus maculicauda
TTGTAAAGCTGCTTTGAGACAATGCTCCATTGTAAAAAGCGCTGTATAAATACATTTTGATTTGATTTGATTTGATTGATGCTGAGTTTTTGTTCACTATGGGCTGTCGTTTATGCTCGTCTCATGTGAAGGAATTACATATTCATGGTCAGTGACACCCTGGCCTGGGTGTGGGAACTTATAATTAATGTAGCAGGCTGGAGGAGAGGCAGCTATGGTACTCTGGGCACAGGAAATCGCTGCAGTTGTTCTTGTTTATCAGGCTTGAGGAATCTAGATCTGTAATGCCACCTGCAACGGGCATCGGTATTGGCTGTGCCCAGGAAAATACAGGAATCATGGAAATCTCACGTACGTATTGCAGTCGGGCGGAACAGGAAAAATAGCCATGGGGTAAAAAAGACATAATTGAGGGGGCTGGGGTAGGAATGCACACACTGGGGACAGCGTGAAGGACTGATAACTAGTAAATCAATCATGACTCCATTACAGTGCTTCCTCCACCTTTAGAGTCATGCTGCACTTTGACGATTTGATCCTGTACTCACAGGGCTTCGTGTAAAACCAAAATTACAATTGAACTCCTTACAAACAAAGCCCGATTGTCAAAAGCTCATGAATTTGCCCGAACCTGTTACCGCTCCCATGCATGCGATGACTGGATCACTTCTCCGACCTTCTCTCGGAGGTCCAGACAGATTGGGTGGTCCTGCGCTGCACCCATCTGTCCATCAGATCAGGGTTTTGGGGCTGGTGGGATCTGGGGTCCATTAAAGGGAGAGGGTGGATGGGTGTGTGCTGGCACAAGAATAATATTTCTCTTAATGTAAAGTGACAGTCAAAATTACGGTCACGTTCCCTCTTCCTCCATTTCGTTTTTTTTACAGCTCAGGCTCTCACTTCTTTGCCAAGTCCTGGTAATATCTCCGTAGGAACTGTAGATTCTTGGCTGTCAGCAGTTCCAGGCCACTCAGTCGAGAGCCGTAACCACTCAGGGATGTGCAGCGCCTCTGCCAAGGCAAATACAGCGCAAAAAGCGTGCGACTGTTACGGTGAAGAACCGCAGACACGTACGGAGGCGAGGGATGCTTTACGAAATGAGCAGTGTTTATGTGAAGCGTGGTGAAACTGGGACTGGTACTGTTAAAAACTTTTTATTACTCCACAGGGGAACCTGAGTACTCCTTGGTCACATTCAGAAACGTGACTGATTTTGGATGGCCGGGTGCAGCTCCAGACCCTCACCTGAACCACGGGGCATCTTGTGTCCTGCAGTCGGACAACTTTGGCATCACTGTTCCTAGGCCTGGCAAGCCTTGATGCTCCCTCCACCACGTGTCATAGGTGGAAAAGTCAAAACATTTAATGCTTCGAATTGATCCGTTTGTGGACGTTCATAACATTTCACCTCGTTCTGCATATCGAGTGGTGCTCTTGGTGGGATATTTGCACGACCCACATTCGCACAGATGAAGACCCGTGCCTTCGTGGCCTCTTTCGGCATCTCCGCTGTTTATTCTTTCTGGTTGTGTTGTGTTGCGTTCCTGTTTGCATGGCACCACCACAACCCTCACCTCAGAACCCTTGAACCTAACATGGGACCCTGAGATGACCTCCCGAAGGTCTCGCCTTGCTCCAAGCACGTCCGGTCTCCTAGCCCAGACTCCAAGTGTGCCAGGGGGGCACCGTCAATAAATGCAGGAAAAATACAAGTTTGCGACGTTTTAGTCAGAACGGAATGTGTTTACTCGTTACTGACACTTGGTAGAAGCATAAAAAACATGAGGAGTTTTTTTAAAGGATTTACCGACTTGTTTGCAACTGTATAAACATTTTCCTGTGCTTTTCTTACTTTTCTCTCGCCGGCTTCATTTAAACCTATAATCCCCAAAATACCGGCGAGTCGAGAAAAGCAATAAACGAAACGTTCCCGGCCCATTTTAGGCCCATTTCACCTTTTTTGGAATGTCTTTCTGCGGTCGGTTTCGAACAGAAGCCAATATCGTCACGTTTCCGTCCTGCGCACGGCCAGCCTGTATTCATCTAGCCGCTAATCCTATTAGATCGAGTTATGTCGTTTATTGTCTGACAGGATTAGCTGGGGGAAGAAAAAGCAGACAAGGTCGAAGCTCCGAATGCACTTTCCGTCTCCGATCACGAACTAGATCTGTTATGAATATAATATCGCGTTACAAAATCGCGCCGCCGCGCCCGCCGCGTTATCTCGAAGCGCCAACAAAACCGTTGATTTTACAGTAAAATATCTCAAGGACGACCGGCTTGTATTTGACACGGATTTCAGCTGGGAATATACACAAGCGCGCAATGACGCTACATCCCACGGTATTAAGCACAGATTTACATACGGTCTGGTGAGAGTTCATGAATAAATTGTAGGAATAACTCCCAAAAATCCTCCCTCTACAGAACGAGGAACTAGGAAGTGATAAGGAAGCCTCCCGGTTGTGTTGTGGGTCATCAACAAGGTCTGAGAATGTAATTATATGTGTCTCATTCGCAGCTACTGAAGCAGCAGATTATAGCTCGGAACCTTTTATAAGGAAACGAGAAAGAAAAGGCTATAGATATTTACATCTTTATTACTTTTGAGTTCCAACGCCTCGACGTCGGTGTTGTGTTTTAATCGTTACGACCGTAGCGTACGTGTACGTGTTCAAAACGTGGACGGAGGCTTAAAATAAACAAATGGATTTGGATTCAAAGCGAAGCAGCTTGTTATACTTGTCAGGATATTCCGGCACGTTTGGCCCGATCTATCTGCAAAATGCCCTGCAGTGGCCCGTTTTAGTTATGATACATTTAAACATTTCATGTAGTGTTTACGGCGTGTGAAACGCTCTTGGAAAAGGTCCATCTTCCGAGCAGGGAAAGCAAGGGTTTCATTTAAATCCGACACATTTCAGAAAGGCGGCCTCAGATGTAATGTGAAAGCCAGATGCTGCAGCCGGCCCGGATAGCCGTGTGCTTTCAGTTCCAGGCGGCTGCGGATTCAGTGCACTCCACTGACTTCGGTTATTGCTGCAGTCAAACACAATCAGGGCGGCTTTAAGTAAAAAAGCATACGAGGCCGTAATGAAAGGCGGAATTTCTCAATGTTATGCGTGTCGCGATAATTAGCCACGAGCCACACGGCCGTGAGCTCGTGACGCGCGAGATGCGAGATGGAAACGTCGCCGTTATCGTATTCCGAACACGCCCTCTTATGCAACATGGCGTCCTCTCGAGTGGCTGTGCTCATAAGGTCTGGGGTACAGAGCTTATATTTGACAAAATAAAAACACAACAAACCTCAAAATAGGTACATTCGCTACACAGATAGAAACGATGTGCCTTCTCCATAGCGCTGCCCTATAAAAAGGATCTCAGGTGCTACTCTTGGGTAATGTACCTCTTGCCGAGGGATCGTAAAGCTTCATTCGATCCTAAAAAGTCTTCAGGTTCGATAGGAACAAGGGGAAAATATTTCCGGTTGCTGTTGTTATCGTTGTCACCGCACAGCTCCAAAGTCCCCGGTTCGAGTCCCAGCCTGGCCACTGCCTGTGTGGAGTTTGCATGTTCTCTTTTCCAGGTTCCTGTACATTCCAAAGACATGCATAGGGTTAGGCCAGACTTTTTTTATTGCTTGTTTCGCGGATCCGCCAACGATCATATTTCAAGAATACAAAAAAAATAAAATAATTTATATTATAATTATATTTAATTTATATTTCTCGGATCCGCCGCAGCACCAATGGTTGAAATTTAAAAAATACATATATTTTTTTTAGTTTTTTCCGCCCTCCGGTGGAGAGCCAACACTATTGTTCTGTACATTAAATTTTTTTCCAGATTCACTTTAATTTAATTGTAGATTAAATAAATTTTATTTTAAAATAAAGGTCCTCGAGAAATTGAAAAGTGCTGAAAAATAAAGATTTATTTAAAAAAATTTTCCTCCCTCCTCAGTAGGTTCTTAAGTAGCGACATCCGAGGAACAAGCAATTAAAAAAGTCTGGCCTTAATTATGAAAAGTGTCCCAGTGTGTGTGAGATACTGAACTGAATTATGGATAACTGATTTAAATTAAAACCTTTAAAGATAATACATCCTTCCAAGGCTTTTTTTCAGTCTGACTTTTGTTTGGTTAGCACTGTCGATCTTTTACTGTTTTTTTTAGGTATTAAAGTGCACATTAATACAAAGTATGAGATATATTTCCTAAAAAGCAGTCAACATACTGAAAATATATCGAATATTGTCTTACTGAGCTCTCGTGAGTTTTACCGAGTTCTTCCTCTAACTCTCTTTTTTTGGGATAATCTTTAAAAACACACAGCAGTAGTGATTCACGACCCAAAATATATTTAGGAAAGCTTATCGAAAAGCCGGTATGTTCGAGAAAGAAGGATTTGGTATTAATATTTTAATCGGTTTCAGGTTTTCTACTCGATCAGAAAGTTGCACCTCATTCTTATACTAATATATATCAATACACTGTACACCAAGAAGTAGTTTGGAAACGTCCCCTTTGTCCCCATCACATCGGTCTGACCCGAGTGGTCCACCTCTGATGACGAGAGGCTCACATTTGTATTCCGTCTCCTTCCTTGCACCATTGCAGTCCCAAAATAAATGATTATAAACAGAAAATCGAACATTTCAAAAGAAAGATCAGGACGAAGCATTTCTGGCTGTATGTTTTCTTCAGAAAATGGGAAGAAAACTCAAATCTGAGGGTCTCTGCAAATTGCCCCTGTGTCTGATTGCCATTGCCCCATGGGCTAGCACTTATGGAGCTCTGCTCCGTGTGGTCAGCACTCTACAAAGCCACTTTGAATTGCAAATAGCCTCCCTAACTCAAAAATAATGCACAGCTTTTTATGAGACTGGTCATTTTTCTGCATTCGGTCAGTCCCGGGCAGGTGTGAGAGGGGTTTACTCTCATTGCTTTTGTCCCTGATAAGATATGGCTCCATATTGTGGAAGAACAAAGAGAAGTAAAAAAAGCAGGACGAGGAATAGAAGGATTGAAGAGCACTCCTTTTATTTCCTGCATCCCTCTAGTTCAGAAGGTTTGAACCCGTGATCTTTTCACAGCATGACCCGGTGATATCTGGTATGAATAAATAAAACAAAAACTTTTTGATCTAAAAAACTTCTTACCGCTCACATATACAGTAAAATATCATATTTATTCGTATATTCTACTGTGAAATAATAACGGAATCCAAACCATAACCCTAAAATGGTAAAGTTTTTTTTTATTATTATTATGAACTGGGTCCATTTTCAGTTTTTTGTCGTTCTTTGTCATTTTCTGAACGGATTCTTCTCGGGCAGCACGGGGGCTTGGTGGGTAGCACCGCTGTCCCACAAAAACAAGGTCTTGGGTTCAATTCCAGAGGATTAAAAGGTCTGGGTCCTTGTGTCTGCGTGGGTTTACTCTGGGTACTCCGTTTTTATCCTACAGTCCAAAGACATGCATGTTAGGTTAATTAGTGTGTCTAAAAGTGGCCCTTAGTGTGTGACTGTGTGTGCGTATGCCCTACGATGGATTGGCGCCCCGTCTAGGGCGCCCAGAGTTGTGTTGATAAAGCGGGAGATAAGGGATGGACAAATTATTTTTAAAAACATGATTTAAAAGCAAACTTTTTTTGAATATCAAAAAATATCAATGAATATCTGAATATCAATCGTCTTTTTTGGGAAGTGCAAGCGGTGTCTTTTTTATTTTATTAAATAAATGAATTTACTTCACGTTCACTTTAGTATTCAGATTCAATATCTGTGATATTTTTGGGAAAAACAGTTCCAGGAGCTTCACTTTTAAAAGGGTATTAATTTTTTTATATAACTGGCCACGGCCCTGTTGAGAAGTGCCTGCTTTTTGGGGAACCCCTCACAAATGGTAACGTAACCCCCAAGCAACTTATATAACAAGCATCAAGGATTGTTGTCGAACACTGGGCACCTTAAGGCACCATAATCCTGCTCCACGGCTCGTCTCAGAAACGCCCGACCAGATCATACAGTGATATGAAGTGAATGTCAGCGTGATTCCTCCCAGATTGCTTTTAATGATCGAAGCTTTGATGCAGAACTGGAGTAATTAATGAACACACGCATCAATATTAGAATTCTATAGGTTTGTACTAGTTACATTTGACAGCTTACCTTTGTTCCACGATGGTATGCTTAAAAGAAAAGGCCTATAATCTTCCTATTAGCTCCCAATCAGCATTTTTTTTTTTACTTTGCCACACGGATCATTCGTTTGCAAATGAGCTTGTTTCGAGTTGTAGCCAATGTGGTAATTTCATGCTTTGATGCACTTATACCTACAAATTAATGAGGAAAACGTTGTTTTACGGGTGCGCTGTAAGAGATTCGAATCAGCGTCCCGTATCTGGAACCGGACTCAGTTGAACCATTACGGCAATAATCGCACAATTACTCTTCTCATGTCACACAATGCTAACTCTAATACGACCAGAAATAATGATACACTTAGGCATTTTTCACTGAGACGTCCTTTTATTCTGTAAAATGTTACCAATAGAAACATCTCTATAGGGCAGGTTTGAGCCAGAGTTACTCATGAATTTAATTTAGTTGAGAAAATTAATCTAAACATTTGTTATTAGGACCGATCGTAGAAAGCAAGGGAAATGATTCCACATCATTAAGGTCATATATGAGCTGTGGGGCATCCTGTGGGTCCTACAAAAATAAATTTCGGTCTTTTTCACCCCCGCCACGTAGCATCAACCTTTTGTGAAACAGACAGCATAGCTGGACTAATAAGGTGCTCCCACGGATCATTTCTTTCAATATTTAAGATATTTATGCATCGTTTCTGCACCGTCAGAGTGTCAGAGGTGCCCGCAGGCACCACCAGAGGGCAGCAGAGGCACTGTGCGGTCTAAGAAGGCAGAACTACATTACCCAGCAGTCATTAACAAGCTGTGCTTGGTCTTGATGAGCTGCACCTGGCTAATGTGCTATTTAAACGCAGGTATTTATACGATCTGGTGCTGGGAGCTGGTGTGTGTTTTGTGGGGAGAAAATGTAAATTTGTAAGCAGAAGTTTGAAAGAGTTAACTAGAAGTTTGATAACCCAAAAAAGGTGACAAAGAAAAGTGGCTACTTAAGTTAAAAATGAAGTGTTTAGAAAAATTCTATGAGATTTAAGTGAACCACAAGCCCAGTTCAGTTAAAATTCAGCTTATATTCAAGTTCTGTTCTGTTTATTGACATTTTGTGAGTCAGCTGTTTGATTTTCCCGCCTTCTTCTAGGAGATAGAAATCCTAAGAACCCCAGAACTAACACTCATAGTTACAAAAATGTTTTTTTCCATCCCTCATATGAACCCTATTTTTATTTTTCCTATAAAGTTAATTAAATTTGGCTTCTGAGTCGCTCCGGAAAAGAGCATCATCCAAACGACAATCGTCTTGGTCCCCCTTTATGACATTTAGGGATTTTCCTTTCCGCTGCCGCCCTAGGCTTGCTTAGTGTGGGATTGGCCTTTGATATTCGTAATATCTGATCTAAAACTGTTAACCATTAAGATCAATGAGACAATGCTCACTAGTAATAAATCACTAAAATGATACGTTTGACTTTTCTAAATGTGTATATATAATATGTAGATTTATTATAATTAAAGCTTACCAAAGTCCTGTCCCCGTTATCATTTAAAACCCGAAATACTTTAAAACGGTTTCTCTCTCCAATCAGAGGTGCATTCCCTGTCAGAAAGCAAGCCGGTTCATTCGACTTTACTCTGAACGAATCCTTTCGGGTTTGCACAAAACCGATTCGAGATCGGTCGTGATTAGGAGCTCTCCGTCCCACCCTAATAAATCAGCGCATGGCGCTTCTCTCTGAGAGGTGCGATCTTTAATTAGCGAACTGCACAAGATATAGGGTGGGAGCGACGGTAATGGAGGAGTAATGAGAGGAAGACGGGGTCAGAGCTTGCCTCTCAGCATTGGACACTGATTAATTTCTCTCTTTTCCTTCTCTTAGCTTCTCGCTTCCTTCATTGGCATTGAGAGTCGGTCTTTAATTCAATTAACCTCTTCTTAGAGAGTCTTAGCTAATCATTTGGGGTGTTAATAAACATTTCGAAACTGTTGCTCAGAGCGACGCTTTGCTTTGTTTTTTTTGGCTCTCCACCACTGTGGAAAATGTCAAATCAATCATTTTTATCCTTAATTGCTTGCCTATTAGATAATGACTCAAGCACTTGTTAACAGATTACAAATTAGTCCCAAAAATGGCTTGTATAAATAGGACATGAGCCATTTTTTTACATTTTATTGATTTTATATTTTTATCTTATTCTGGTTGACCGGCCCGAGAGACGATACTATGATAGGCTACCCCGCCTAGACCCCGTTCATGGGGAATCGTTATCTTACCCGATCCACTGGTGGGCGTTGGGTTAATTGTTTGTTCGTCTGGGAATAAAATAAAAAGATTATATAGATTTGTGAGCAAAATCTGAAAGAGAGTAAATAATAAGATTTTAAAGAAAGACAACACAAGTTTGATTAAGTGACAGAGAAATGAGAGAAAATACACACAGAGAACATGCCAATTCCACACGGGCGGGTAGCAGACAAGCCAGAACTTGAACCTGACTCTTTGGGGCTATGAGGTGACAACAGCAATCGAGTGATCTAGGACCCTAAACCGTGAAGAAATATTAGGAAAATATCAGATGCAAAACTCTCGAAAGGCAAAGCAATTAACTAATTAAAACGAATTTAAAAATCTGTCCTGCGACGACCGTATCCGACCGAAAATGATTCTTTAACCTCTTTGTTTCCAGGAGAACCTAAAGCGTTTGCTCTCTCTATACGGGCCCCAATGAAGCCGTGTGTAAATCATTCTAATTGGGTAATAAGGAGTAGCGAAGTCTCCTCAGTCCCATCTCTCACGCCGAATATTGTTGAGAAATGGATGCAAAATAACTACCCTCAGAGCTCGGGTTGAACTTAAAGTGAACCGCAGGACGTCCCCCACCCCCCACTGTTTTTCAGGAAAGAGAGTAGAAAGAAATGATAAAGAAAGAGACGCAACATAACGGCGAAGAGAGCATGCTCAAAAAGCAGACATATTCACATTTCTAATGGGTGGATCTCTGTCTGCTCTCTGCCATTGGGAAGCACTTATTTGGAGTAGTAATTTTCCAGAGTAGAGTCTCGTTCTGGCCCCAGGAGTAAATCATTTGAATGGAGCATTGTGGCTTGGGCTATTACGGTGGTCTTGGGCTGTTGGAACGACTGTGGTGTTGTACATTCTTCAGTGTACATTACACGCAGATTGTCTCCAAACCAACTTTCATTAACTTTTTTTTTTTTTCGTACATGCTAGACCAAACACTGAACGTTACGCAGGCTGCTCAGATCGACAGTACAAAACTTTAGAGTGGACTGTGGGTCTGATTGGAATCCTGTACTCAGCTGTAATGGAAAGACGATTTGATATTGTCAATATGAGCGCAATTCTATCGTCACTCTTCGTCCTTTGGCGTCGAAACGAGCTCTCGCTTAGACCGGATCACTTGGGAGATGCTGAAACAATTCCTGGTGTTTTTAAAAAAAGACATTTTGTGTTTGTAGTGCTAGGGAGGTCAGTGATAACAGCCAACCGAAAGGAAAACGCCAAGAACGCCATATCGCTTAATGGATATTTTTTACTTTACTTCACGTATTTATTTTTTTGTCTGTTTTGAGCGTACACTAAAACTCCGTTTATGCGTTTAACTTCTTATTTACAACAAGCAGGTCCTGGGTTAGGTCCCAGATGGAGCATTTGTGCAGTTTGCATGTGCTCCACGTGTCTGTGTGGGTCTACGTCGGGTACAGAACAAAGACGTGTGTGTCCCGTTATGGATTGGAGCCCTACCTAGGGTTGGTGCTGCCTTGCACCCTGTGTTGCAACCTTGCAACCCTGAATAAGGATTAAGAGGATCTGAAAATACCTCGATAAGATTTTTGGGTTGGTCAGAAGTGATTGTGTCGTCCTCTCATACCGAGGTCGTGACCAAGATGCATTAATTCCTCCCTCAGCGATTCAGGGACAGGTCCTGGACCCACCCGGACTCTCGCCAGGACAAAGTGCTTACAGAAGACAAACTAATTATTACAAGTTTACCAGTTTTCCCTGGGAGCAGATTGCTTTCCCCACATGGTACAAACCTGAGATGCATCTTCATCATCTTCAGGTGGAGCTGAACAAACAACTCTGCTTAAGTTCAGAACAAAAGTGCAAGTGTGGAAAAAGTAACTGGTAACTCGAGGCCCGTGACCATGACAGGTTGGTTGGTAGTAATTACGGAACGAACCATTTAAGCACCACTGAAGGGTACTTGTATACAATCTGCTTTTTGTCCACTTTCTCCCGTTCAGCATCATAAACGCCGGTCAGTTCAATTACATCAGGTGCTAAGGTGCTTCCGCTCGAGGCCTGTACTCATTTCCATATCCAAAGGGGAAACGTAAAATAACGTACCCTGAGACTTTACCCTTTTCTTTCCTCACATCTCCTGCCCTTCTTTGTATTTCAATAAAACAGCGAGACAGTGCTGGAAATCCATCACTAAACTCATAACACACTTGTCACCCAGCAGGCTGATGACTCTCCCGTTCAGGGTCCCAGCATGAAAGCAGGGGCGTCCATTAAAGCACATTTTGATAATATAGTGGCCAGCATCATAATTATGACCGTAACCCCCTAGATCAATGAAGGACCGACCCAAGCTGGCCAAACGATTATTTCTGACTAGTACCCTGAGATATGGTTCGACCTTACGCGGGTAAACCAGTTCAAACCGATCTTTTGGCATGTTACATAAAAAATGTTACTGCAGCTTTGACCACACTAGGCAGTTTTGAGGCGTCTAATCCACACTACACGTTTCGACGTTTCCTTCTTCGCTCGGAAATGTCCGATTGAATTGTGGCCATCATAAACGCACAGACATTCATCTCCGGGGCGGAACCGGCCGGCCCGGTTTTCATCACCTAAGTCGGCTCGGGTTGAAATATAGATAATGTAAAGGTGTCAAATGAATAAGAGGGTGGAGGATGGACTGGAGCTATGGAGGTATGCAGCCGGGTATTTGACCAACATAAAGCAGGAAAATAGAGTGCTGGTAATATACGTCTTGCTCTCACGGGCTGTTTGCTCAGCTGCGAGCAGTGTTTGGCGTTTCTGATGGACGTGCCTTCTACAGGACCTTGCTGGACCTGTTCTGACTGAAAGAGGCAGTTCAGTCCACGTCTTGTGCCTCACATCTCCACTTCCATTGTAATGCTTAATGGGCTGATGTATCCATTTCCATTTCCGTTTACGCCATTTTAGCAGACGCCCTTATCCTGAGCATTATACGTGCAAAATATTGGCTCTGTGCATCATTATGGAATTTAGCGCCTGCTGTGGTGACCCACTTTTGACCCCTTTCGTCCTCCATAAAGAGCTACCTGATTTAACTTCACCGTATATCCTGGTTTAAAGCCCGGCTGTCTTTGGGTGTTTTACAGGCAGTAAAGTAAAGTTTAAAAATGTTTTCATATTGTGTTTTAGTAAACGTGTTTTAAATTACACACTATAACACTAGGCCTAGTCGTTAAGGTACTGGATTATGGTCCAGAAGGTCCAGAAGGTCCAGGGTTCACATCCCACCTTTGCCACAGTTGGGCCTCTGAGTTTAACCCACTTAACCCACGGTTGCTTGGATCAGGGCGTCTCTCTAAACTACAAAGTGACTACGGCCAATTAATAGATGATTTTAATCCCCGTTTTCGGATAAACCTTCTGAACCGAACTCTCAGATCCACTGTAAGCTCATATCGGGGCAATATCGAGGCCCCGCTCCGCACAGTGTGCCGTCTCTAGCCCTTAGTCCTCTTTTCCATGTCCCAATCAAAGGAGTGACATTTAAAACATTTATTAAAGCCGTGTCTAATTACTCCTGAATGGGCCACAGACCATTGCATTAGCATGGCCTGTCCATAATCGCACCATAATTTTCTGGTATTAGCAGGGCAGGCTGGCTTTGGCACAGTTTAAGTGGAACAGGCCCCGAGCCATGGGCATTTCCAAGAAAAGAAGAGTGGCAAACGAGCGTAGGTACGAGCGCTGAATCGAACAAACACAGCCCGACTGAAGCCGCTACTAAAACTAAGACACCGGCACACGACCGCAGAACTTATTGCGAGTCGCAGCGGAGGGCACCATCCCTGGCCCTTGAGGTCTGCATGACATGACCGCACACCATTTAAATGCGCTAATGATAGTTGTTTGGGCAGGACTGACGTCACGAGCGCACAGCCAGGCCTCCGGAATGTCAGTAATTTTTTCCGTGGTTTACAACAGACGAGATGCCTGCCCGAACGGTGCTCCACAAAATTTCCTTTTTGGACGGAGGCCCACTGCGTGTCCTCCAGTGCCTCTGTGGTCCTTGAAAGGCCCGCTGGGAGTCTCGGGGCTCCGGTAGCCGCCGGCTGCCCTTGGGCAGGGTGACCATCTTGCCAGTTCTGGTCTGCGGCCAAATTAGCCCTCCTTCAGCCCTTCTCGCCATCTCTAGTGGC
This sequence comes from Parotocinclus maculicauda, assembly GCA_034780255.1. NCBI lineage: Eukaryota > Metazoa > Chordata > Actinopteri > Siluriformes > Loricariidae > Parotocinclus > Parotocinclus maculicauda. The sequence goes on from JAUZSU010129745.1 coordinate 12,607, forward strand.
TTCCTATCTTGTCTTTTTTTCAACGTTGCCCTTGCTGGACGCGAGTGCTAGTCTTGTCTCGTGTGCAAATGCAATTTTACGTGAGGGCGCAGGACTGAACGATTGACGTGAGGTTTGGGAAGTGAACTTTCCGTTTGCGGTCGGTTGTGGATCAGCTGTCAGGGTGTCTGCGTAAGAGTTTTTCCAGACACCTCTGGGGAGAACGTAGACATTTGCCTAATGCTGGCAAACATGTACATATGGTCGCACCGAACGTGCCCTTAGCCCGGCTCTTAAAATTACCCTCATCTGTCTGGCGAGTCTCGGGGGTCAAAGCGGGCTGCGTTAACCTTTAGGTGCCCTTTGTTGCGATGCTGACCTAAGACTTACTAAGAGTACACTCCATGACAGACTAGGTGGAGCTCAAACATCTCCTGCTTCTTTAACGCCTGCTTTTAAAATGAGATCGGATTCAAATCGCCTGTTTAAGGAAAACAAAGAATTAAAAAAGAGGGGGGAAAAGCAGAGTCTGCGAGTTCCGATTGTGTTACATTTATTATCATTAATTTAAAATGATCATATTAAAATACTGTATGAGATTAAGCACAGTAATATATAGCCCAAAATTATTATTCATTATTGTTAGATCACTACCCGGCAACTCTGGGCGCAAGGGCAGGAACAACCCTAGATGGGGCCAATCCTTTACAAGGCGCACACACACAGTGACACACTAAGGGCCACTTTAGAGACACCAATTAACCGAGCACGCATGTCTGTGGACTGTGGGAGGAAACCGGAGTACCCAGAGTAACATGCAGACTCTCCGAACCGGACTGAACATCAACAAACTTCAACAAAATCCCCTCAGAAATAAACAACAACATCTATTCGATCCATTTTTAGTCTTAAAGGTGAAAAGCACAATTTAAATTCGCCCTCAAACACGACCCTTAACTGTATGAACTAAAATAGCAAAAGCGAAACTGCACACTTCAACAACAAGAGCCAATCAGAGTGCAGATTTTATAGAGGCAGCTAGAATAACATAACATATATAAAAATAAAAGATCTCCATCGACTCTAGCTGAACTTATGCCATGAAACCACCTTTGCCAGCTCTACTGAGTCCCTTTTATTCCTCTTTGGTCGCACTTCTGTATCCCAGTCTCTCTAGGCTGGGGGGGGGGGTTGGGGAAGGGAAGTCCCAGTGGATGTCAGAGTACATTAATTCTCATCAGAACCCAGACGCTCTCAGGTGTGAATGGCAGCGAGCAGCTGTCGATGGGGCTCTCTCAACCTTAAAGCAGCTCATACATCATCCCGCACGTTCTCTCCCGATTTCTGTCACCGAGAGGCGACGGGCACTAGCCGGAGGAACCGTTGCCCTTTTAAAGGGAGCTGACTTTGGCGTTCTCATTACCTTTTTGGATAAGACGTGGCTAATTGAGTGCACGCTCGAAATTTTTCGTCTGCGCCACGAAAATACGTCGGTTAGTCAACAGTGCTGGAGCCTTTCTGGTGATTTTGCATTATTATTAGAACTGAGACTCCCTCGTGTAGAGGCAGCACTTTTGCCCTTTCTATTGTCCGGCTAAATGATGCCGGTACTTAAGTTTCCGCACTGGGAAACTTGCTCGTGGCCAACTTGTAATTGCCGCAATGACAATTCACGGCAGGCCGCGACCGCCTGAGCTTGGAACGAGTCGCTTCAAATCAATCACTACTCCTCTAAACACACAGCTTACCGGGGAGCCTGAGGACTTCTCTCTTTTAGTAATTATGTGAAGTAATTTCTCCCAGTGTGGTTGTTACGGCTCCCGACAGGAACATATACAAATTGCTCATATCTGCACGGTGCTGGTGACGCTGAGCAGTCTCCGAAGACCGGAGGAAAACAGAAGATAATATGAGCTTTGGCTTTGGCTATTAAAGCCATTCGTTAAGCTTTTCACTCAGCTCTACAGGGCTGCCAGAAAGTTCACCGTACAGGCACGCCGTTAATTAATGCAGCTTGTTCCATGGAAGGATCAGGGATGTAAGAGCAAGACAGAGATCCTGTCCAAGGCAGTCTTAAGCCTGTTTTTCTTCCCTTTCAAATAAGGGTCGTTAAAAGGCAGGACAAGCCGAAAATTCATATTACACCAAACCCGGGACTCATAAAACCTCCTACGCTCTTCCTTGATCATTTTGTCATTTTTGTCGTCTCCCATTCTCACGTTTCGCCGCCGCGCAGGCTAATCTGTTGCGCGGACGCCTTTCCGTCCTCAGCCAGCTTACCATTGCGAAGAAGGTTGTTCTAAAATTGAATGGAAATACACCATTGGACGTCCAAGTTGAGCTTTGATTCCCTGGTTTGGATTCCTTGATTTCCAAGTCGTGGGTCTGTGTAATGTAGTCCACATGAGCTCGGATTGCTTATTAGGCGGTTTAAGAAAAAAAAGATGACAACATTAAGGTTCGTTGTACGACAAAGTGCTATCTAGCTTCAAAAACTACGTCAAATTTAAAAAAAACATTTGGAGTCGCAGCACGGCACAGTCAAACTTACAGAGTCTTTATTTTATATTTTATAATGGCAATAATAATGTTAAGTGAAGTCAAGAAAGACTTTTATTTTATAAAAACAATTATTTATGGTATGTTAAGTGAATTCAAGAGAAACTGTCTGTATTTTATTTTTTATAAAAACATTTTTTTCAGGAAATAGCTCTTAAGTTCATCTTTAAATGTCAGGAGATATATTGTTGATGTTACTGTTTAAAATGCACTTTCAATAAATTGAGTACTGATAAAACTGGTTATCATTTTTATGTTGAGGTGCTAGGGGTGTCGGCAGCTGCTGAATGGAACTAAAAAAGTAACTTGTAATTTAACTTAGTTACCTTTAAACTCAAGTAATCAGTAGAGTATCTAAATTACTTTTTAAAGGAGTAATCAGTAATCAGTAATCAGATTACTTTTTTGCAGTAACTATACCATCACTGGTTACAACTGAGTTAAAGCAGAGGGTGTTTTTTTGTTTTCGTATGAGCAGAATGTTCCCAAATTCTGTGCTGGATCCCTAAACAGGACCCCGGTACTCATCAGACGGTTTGGTGTCTCAGAGCGGGTTTAGGAGCTGCTCTTTAATAACACTGTATGGATCCTAAAAAGTCCTCGTCCGTCCCCAGATGCTGAGCTGCATATGGAGCTGGCACAGGACCAAAGCCGTGCTAAATACTTTGCTCACCCTTGTGGCTCCGCTCCAGACCGCACCTGTTCCTCCCCTGTTCCTGCCGTCCTCGGAACATGCAAGCACCTCATGACCTTCAGCAATGAACGCGTCAAAGATCCGACCAAATTAGGGACGCAAACAGAAAAGGGGGAGGGTCAAACCGAAATGCAGCGTCATCGTCATTACGAAATGTCACTCACGACCCTGGACAAATCCTTCTACAGCTTTACAGCCTAAGTTAATACTTAATAGTGACACGTTTGTTTTATTTACAGACGTCTGGATTTGTTTCTTCCAGTCTTGCAAGTGTGGATCGTGAAATTTGTTTAATTCTCAGTCCTCATTGACGAATTTTTGTCCATCTTTTGTTTCTTTCTATCTTTTGTTCTCTGTGATTTTAGTTTGACCTATTTGTATTATTATTATTATTATTATTTTTTGTCTATTTGCTGTTTTTTCTGGAACAGAGAATCAGGCAGGATACCTTTGTAAAAATAAAAGTTCACGTTTCTTTCTTTCTTTCTTCGCTTTTTGGATGATCTTACTTTGCTTTGTCTTCCGTGATTTCCTCCTACCTTTTGGAAAAAAAGGTTCAGTTCCTAAATTAGTTCCTTCTTGCTGTGTGTGAGTTTGTCTGTCTTAATTTTTCCGATCGATCTGTTTCATTCTTTGTAAATTCTTTTTTTTTTATTGCGTCCTTTTCAATCTTTGTACTGTTTTAATGTTTTTTTTTTATTTTGTAATTTTTAGGTTCAAAAGATGAACAGAGAATCAGGCAAGATACCTTCCTCACTTTATGCTTTTCTAAAAATTTTTCCTTCTTAGGCCAGACTTTTTTTATTGCTTGTTTCGCGGATCCGCCGACGATCATATTTGAAAAATACACAAATTTTGTGATCCGCAGCAGCACCAATGGTTGAAAAAAAAATAAAAAAAAATTAGTTTTTTCCACCCTCCGATGGAGAGCCAACGGTTTTCTTCTGTTCATTAAATTTTTTTTTCCAGATTCACTTTAATTTAATTGTAGGTTAATTAAATTTCATTTTTAAATAAAAAAATATTTTTATTTCTTCCTCCTTCCTTGTATTGATTCCACATAGTCCTCGAGAAATTGAAA
>JAUZSU010129756.1:0-16919 GCA_034780255.1 Parotocinclus maculicauda
CATTCTTATTATACGTCGTGGGGTACACCTATCCCGCAATTTGGGTCCTTAATAAAAACACCACCTGCTATCGTAACGGACTATTCTGGCTAAATATACTCAAGTGTAGAATAAAATACATTGCTTAAAAATTGGGGGATATTTCATTAATTTTTGTGATCAGTATATAGTTATGACTGTGACTTTTATTGATTTCCTAACATTTTTCTTTGGTGATTCAATTCTAAAAGCACAATGCAGCTTTTCATTATTATACTCCTTAGCTTTTTTCTGAAGTGATGCCTTTGCACAACTATGCCCAGTGCATATCAATAACACTGACAGATCATTATCTTTCTATACACATCTATCAATCCTTGTCTACTCGCTACAGCATCTAGCAAAAATAATTTTTCAGATGCAGTCAACCCCCCCCCCCCCAAATAAATAAATAAAATAAATAAAAAAATTAATACAATTTTTCCTGTTTTTAACACACATTTCATTGTTCCCATTATTTCACAATGAGGTATGCACCGTATAACATCCATCCATTTGCAAAGAACTTTGCCAAAATTATAATAAATGATAGTAGGAATTAAAAACTGTCTTGTAACTTTGGACGTTGTGGCCAGAAACAGCTGGTCACCTCAACAACCAGTCCAGATCGACGAGCAGAGGCAGGAGTTACAGAGTTTAGACTTAAAGTTTAACTGTTTCAAATCGGTTGATGTGTTTAATAACCCTCTTGTGTGTAAATTACTCGTGTTTGTGTGTATGACTTTCGACTACTTATTTGTAACAAGCTGTAAATGGTGTTCACAAGTGCGTCCTACTATAAGTAGTACCCCATTGTTTTTCCTCACTGCATGTATATTATCTAAATTATAACAATATAAAGTCATTATTTTTGTCATCTGTCTGATCTACCGTGTTGTTTGTAACACATTTTTTTCTTCCATCAAACACAAATAGGTGTATCAAAATATCTTTGTTTTTCCCTAGACAGGGTTGTAACAGTGCAGTACAGTATTTATCAAATTATTGCTTATTATGACTTACTAATTCATGCAGGCTTTGCCAGATAATTACAAATGATTTTTAAAATTTCTATTTTAAAATCAAGTAAAACTTGCGTTATCCAAATTATTGTTCTGTCAGTTAGTATAAATGGCTTTCTATTATTTTTGTGCTTCATCTATATCTAACAATTGCTTTTGTGCAATCATCCGGGTCTACTATTAGCATGGAATATAAATACCATATTATTTCCCTTTTCTAATTTAACCAATTGAATAAATACACTTAATTATACACTAAACAGAAAAAAACATCCACTCACCGACAACAAGCTTCTTCAGTAGAGAGAGTTTCAATATAGAACCACTTTATGTTATCAGCATTACTCTGCATCATGATAAATGATACACATGAAAATAATGTACAGTACAATGGAAGTGCACCAGACATTTGTAATATACACTTATGTGACACTTCACAGAAAGAAACTGTCTAAGCTTCTAACTGGCATTGGGTTGTTCGCCCACTGTCTCTGGTTTCATGGTAAAATGAGCACATCTCACAACCAATAAATACAGAGCGAGTACATTCCACTGCATTCCGTATTACCTAAGGATAAGGAAGGATTATCTTGCTGCATAATGGAGGATCTCCCAATCAGTTTGGTTGCATCAGTGTTTAATTTGACACACAAAATGTTTCAGTAGACTTCATTCAGAGTTCACTGCACTGCTGCCATCATGTGTGACATCATTAGTGGAGATTAATGAGTCCATCCCAGAAGAAGCCATGCAAGCGCACACCATGACATTACCACCATTGTGTTTTACAGGTGAGGTTGTATGTTTGGGATCATGAGCAGATAATTTCTTTCTCCAAATGTTAGCTTTCCTATCACATTGGTAACAGTCAGTCTTTGTCTCATAAGTCTGAGGTTATTTCTTGGTAAACACCAGCCTGGTCTTAATATTCTTCTTGCTAATCAGTTAGTGGTTTGCATCTTCTGGTGAATCCTCTGTATTATTGCTCATGAAGTCTTCTGCAAACAGTAGATTGTGAAACCTTCAGTACTGCCCTCTAGAGGTTTTTGCTGATATCACTAATAATAACACTAACACACTTTATAGAGTCTTTCTTTATAGCATGCACATAGCACATAGCATGTTTCTGTTATTAACTGATATGGTTTTCCTTGGTCTAACTGTGGTGACTTTTTTTCCAGGATGTTCCAAATGGTTGCACTGGCTATGGCCAATACTTTTGCAATGGCTCTCATAAATTTTTTCACTTATAGACAGCTCTCTGGTTTTCATGTCCGTTACCTCTCCAACTATAAATGCAGTCTGCACATTTGAAACCAAAATCTGAAACTGAGCAAAGACACAGGTGATTTATTGTTTGAATAATCAATGTAACTGTTACGATTTGTGGTAGAACTCAAGTATGCGGGACTGAGAAATCCAACGGCGTACAATAGAAATGGCAAAATAATATAAAAACAAACAAAAAAGGGAAAAAGGGAGTAAAAGGCTCTTTACCGTATGAAAAACTAAAAGGTAAAAAGGCGCGCCGCTGTGTTGCATCCCAGGTGGGAGCAACGCGCGAATGAATCGCGATAAACGTCGTGGCGCAAAGGGCAAACGTGCGGTGAGCACGATAAGGTGCCACGTGTCGAGGCGTGTGCACACCGGTGGTCGGGTGTGCAGCGAGTCCAATGACCTGGCAGCGAACGACGCTAAAATTCCCACTTAAATAGCGGGGAAAGCGGGTTTTCGTCATCAGGTCATAAATTAAACGCTAGATATAAACCTCCTCACTGATCGCTCTGTTAGGACAATCATCAAGATAAAATTGGAACCTTAACAGTAACAAGACACACTTGGGAAACAAAACACACCTCACAGTCACATGTTCCAACTGTTAAGGTTCCTACTTTTTCCCTCGCAGTGCTACCTCGCTGATTGCTGTTACAGAGCAATCAGTGAGGCAGCTTAGAACCAGTGTCTGGTTAACGACCTAAAGATGAACACCTGTGTCTCCCTCTACTTAAGTGGGAGTTCTAGCAGTGTTCATTGCCAGGTCGTTTCACTCCACCATGAACTCGCTGCGCGCCTGACCACCGGTACGCAAACGCCTCGACACGCTGCATGTCTGCACCATCTTAACATTCTGTTGGTAACATCCGGGGGCGTTTAGAGCTGAAGGATGTGTACGAGGAAAACCTCGAAGGTATTTAGCCATTTTAGGAAAAGATCCAGGTTCTGTTCAGTCCCAGCCCAGCTCTTATCAAGCCTCACTTCAGCCGGCTGCGCGCCTCCATTTGATACGCGCCCCGGTTCCTCTTCTTCGTGCGTTACTGCTCACGCTCGCCCTCTGACGGTCCGAAAACGCCTCTGCGCCTCTCGATTTGGGAAGCATCCCAAATCGGTGCAGTTTCTTGTGCTACAAGCGCGTGTGAGCTCCGGCTCGCCATTTCGTGTTTCAGAGTCCCCCTGTGCCTCGCGATTTGGGAGACGTTCCAAATCAGCACCTCATCGTGCCTTTGGCACATTCGCCCACACTCCTGAATGGACTCCGCCTCCTCTGTCGATGATGGCACCCGAGAGTCGCGGCTGGTAGGGGCTGAACCCTGGACCCGCGGCTCGTGAAGCTCGCATCCTGGGTCCGCGTCCGGAGGGGTTGCCCCTGGATACTGGCCGCCATATGCCGCTATAGGGTCGTTATTGGCGCCGAACCCCATATCCCGCCGTAAATGGCAGCCCCCTGGCGGTCACTGCGGTTTATTGCGCATTTCTCCCTTTGGGATGCAACTCAGCGGCGAGCCCTTTTTCACCTTTTTAGTTTTCATGCGTTAGAGAGCCTTTAACTCCTTTTTTCCCCATTTTAGTTTGGTTATATATTATTTCCCCATTATTATTATACGCCTTGGGATTCCTCGGTCCCGCATACTTGGGTCCTACTACATACCGTAACACCAAATGTTTTTTGTCTACAGAAAAAGATAAAGAATTGGCCTCCCTGTTCCAGTACTTTTGGGGGGGTGTATACACATTTTTAACTGATCAAGTGGTCACTCTCTCTCATTGGCAAATATTGATTTTTTTTGCATTGACCTTGTTGCTTATTATTCTCACGGGATCTGATAACCCTGATTCCTGTGTTTGTGTGTGTACCAGTTGCTAGACTGCTAATTTACCAGATGTTTGGAAAAGAGACAGTTCTAATTTGGTTGATGTTTTCAGATGCTTTTTTGTGTAAGTTTCTCATGTTTGTGTGAAATATTCCAGCTACTTATTTGTAACAAGCTGTAAATGGTCAATTTACTACTGGAAGTTATACTTCTAGAGTTCAGTACTGAAGCCACTAGGCTACCCTAGTCCTGTGGTACTACACATAACTGTCTCTTGAAAAATGTTATGTCAAAATTCACATCAGCTACTTGAAAAGTCTTAAAAAAAGGTCGAAATTTATATGACCCAAATTTTTAGGCTAATATGTAAATCTTTAGGCTAATATGCCAAGTCCAGCAAGTGTCCATAGCAATGCAGCATCATGTATCAATAACAAAAACAGACCAGAATGGGCCTTTGAGCAAGGCTCTTAACCTTGAACTGTTCAGCTTAATTGTAAGTAACATTAGATAGATTTGAACTGAAATGTAAATGAATTAGTGGAAAAAGTTCAATGAATAAAAGCCTGAGTAAGTAGAAACGCGGCAGGGTGAAAAATATAAGGAACGCAAGAATGAATTAAAAGTGATTGTGTGAGTTACCAAAGTCAGTCTGGATTGAGTGAAAGTGAGCAAAAGGTCAAAAATTTGCTGATTTATCAGGTGTATCATGATCATTTGGACTGATTATGATTATTTTCCATAGTGTAAATACCCCTGTGTTTCCAATGTACTCCCTTCAGACTGTGTAAGGTGACATCACTGAAAGGCAAGATTTATAATGTGCTCCCATTCCATCTGACCCATGCTGTATAGCAGACACCCCTCTGCACCTTTTATAGTCCAGATAATGGCTTTATGTAAGCTATGAAGTGGTAAAGCGCTGCATCATTTTTCATGTGATACTCTAACTTCAGCTCTACCTTACTTACTTTGTGTAGAATGCTTGCACTGCTACGTTACTACAAACAAGTTCTGTGTATCGTATCTTTGCATTGCATATATATGTGCAATAAATTCACTTTTTTACTTTTAATTATGTGGTGGCCTTAATGAATTATACACTCTATACCCCATAATGACAAAGGGGTATAGAATTTTAGATTTTTTTGTACATTTATTACAAAGGAAAAACTAAAATTTTGCATGCACAAAAGTATTCAGACACTTTGCTATGACACTTCTGGCCTCCCATTTTTGTTTATCATATTTGAGATGTTTCTACACCTTGACTGGGGTCCACCTGTGGTATATTTGGTCATAATTTGCAAAGACAAACAACACACACACACATATACTGTATATATGTATATACGAATATAAGGTCTTACAAGAGCAGAAGAAGAAGAAAGATCTGCCTGAAGACAGCTTGAGACAGGATTGTTTGGAACAACCAGGACTCGCCTTACAGCTGGCTGCCAGACTGCCAAACCCAATTAAGTAATCGGGGAGAAGGGCCTTGGTAAGAGAGGTGGACTAAAAATCCAATGCCCATTCTGGCAGAGTTCCAAATATCCTGTGTGCACATGAGAAACTTCCTGAAAGGCATCCATCTTTCATGGCAGTGTGTTCAGACTGAAACCTTTTCTCAGTAACATTCAGATCAAAGCCCGTCTGGAGTTTGCAAAAAAGCATAATACCTGAAAATAGTTGTCCACTGATGATTCCCATCTAATCTGACAAAGTTTAAGAGGATCTGCAGAGAAGAATGGCCAAGAAAATCCCCAAACCCAGGTGTGCAAAACTTGTGGCTTCATAGCCAAGAGACTGTAGTCGCTACCATATGTGTGTGTACATATTTCTAAAACGTCTGTTTTCAATTTCCTATTTGGGCTATTGAGTGCAGAATTAAGGCAGAATTAATTTTTTGTTTTATTTTAGCACAACGCTACAACATAAAATGTGAAACATTTGAAAGAACCTGACAACTGGTACATATAAAGCTGGCAGACACAGGCCTTTACGTACAAACCAGCAGCTTTGTAGACAGCAGGTAATAAATAATGTGTTATAACAGTCATTTAAAACAAATCATATATTAAAATATTTTGCCCAACTGTTAGATTAAGATTAGAGATAAAGAACTACTACTATAATAAAGGTTTAGTGTAAGAATGAATGAGAATTCACTTGTAAATCAATGTAACACTTATCAGCTACAATTTTGAAATCACAATGGTCTTAAGAACGACTGACGATGTGACTGATTAATTAGAAGCTGAAAAGTGACATCGAGGTTGAGAAGTAGAATACAAGCCAGACAAAATGAGCGCTGCTGCGCCACCTGCGCACAGCGCAGCAAAGGTTTTTCTACGTGACGCTATCATTAATGCAATGTTAATTACAGGGCAAATCTCAGAGCACCGTGTCTCCATACAAGCATGCAGGATGGGTGACGGGTCATGTGGGAAAGCTTTGTATAAAGTGAAAGGGGAATAATACACCAGAGCCAGATCCATTTCCTTGTGAATTGAAAGCTATGTTCTCCTTATTCACCAACTTTCAAGATTAATGAAACGGGTCCGCTCAGTTCTCTTCTACATGACACTACAAGGACAAATTTGTCTCTATTACAAATGGCAGTTTTTCATTCAGCCTAATTACTGCGTGTCGTGCTTTGAAAGATGACTGCGGTGGCAGATTAAATCTACTTCCCCAAGCTGTATTGTTAAAGCAAGGTAGTCTCAGAGGTGTCCTTTGCCATAACTTAGAAGATGAACTGTCAGCCAGCTATTTTAATAAAGTGTCAGCTAATAAGCTTGAATCTAATGGGCTGTAAATGGTTCACAAACATTTCTGCCTTCGATATAACTTTTTCTATAGGCACGAAGACTGAGTACAAAAGCCCAGAACCAGTGCATTTTTGCCTGAGAGAGACACAAAGGGGAAATCTGTGATGGCTCGTCGCACATTTTATCATTGCTTATTTAAAGTTCTTTAGATGACTTTATTTATCTTTTTTATAAAGAAAGTGTGTTGTAGTTTAACCAATACCTTATTGTTGCCTGCCAGGGTGACATATTTTTAAATAAAGGTAAACAAACGAAATGGAGTATACAGGACCGATTTTCAGCTTTTGTTTTTTACGTCGATGTGTAGTCCACAGCGACTCCAAATTTGAAGGCACATACAAATGATGATAAATAGGTGTAAAAGACAAGATTTTGAGGCTCTTTGTGGAGGCAGGTTAGCGGTGCGATGAAGAGAACTGTCTGCATGTGAGACTAGTAAGTGGTGTATGACTGGTAGGACATTGTAAACAGATTTTACTGTAATTAGAGATGAGGTGTGTAATATTCTTGGCTGATTCCCATTTTCGATTTTAAAACCAACGATTCCAATTTGACCTAAATGACAGCATACAGATCGTTTTTGTTTAACTTTTCTTTTAATGTAAACTTCTTCACTGTTAAAGAAAGATATGCAGATGCTGCCTTGTGTCTGGCTTTGCACTCTTAGAAGGGATAGGTTTATTGTAGGTAAATTCCACATATTCATTGAGGTAATGCTTTTTTAAATGTCTTATTATTGTTTTGAGTGTTTTTGGACTCATTCCTATGAGGCTTGCTTTCGTCATGCATACTAATAATGCTCATAATTCCTATAGTTTAATATTTTATATTTTACTTATTGTTCACATTACCATTTTGTCAGGTAACTCAGTAAATATAGGCTGCTTAGGGAGTTTGGGTCTCTTTGAGTCCCGTCCCTCCAAAGGTTTTTTTCTTAATAAATTTATGGAGTTTTTCGTTGTCACTGACATACCCACTGACTGCTCAGCCACAAACGACCAGACACACACTCACTTTCTTTATCTTACTAATCACACACACACCTGACACTCATTTGCACACCCTTTACATTCACTCCTTTCATATACACTCCCCGCTAAGTTATTTGGTCTCTACCTCATCACTCTACACGTTACGACATTGATTATCGCTGTACATACCGTTTCTGACCCAGTTCTCACCTTGCCTTTTGGACGTTGTTGTGGATTATCATGTGTATGACCCTGGACAGTTTGACGCTGATTTTGCCTGCCTTTCTGAACAAACGCCTGTTTTTCTGTCTCCGCCATCTTTGACACGGCATTACAGACACTGTCACCCTAGACTTTTTCAGATGTGGCTGTTGAGTTGTAATGCTGCTTTGAGACAATGTTCTGTTGTGAAACAATGGTCTAATTATAATGAAAACAGTGGAAAACACAGTAAAAATAGAAAGACGAGACTAACAAAGAGGTGAAACACAATAAAGCTTACAAACAATGCAAATACACTTGGAAAAAGCTAACAGACAAAGTACTAGCAAGATAGACAAGCTGGTGATACAAATGGACAAAAACAAACAGACAATGCTGACAAGACCAGATGTTGCTAATATAAACAGACAAGGACTAATAATACTAGTGCAACCAGCCAGTAGTAATACAGACAATTAGCTACATAAAGCTAACAGGCAAAACTAAGACAGAAACATACAATGAGCTAAAACCCATGTGTAGTGAACATGGAATACTGGCGCATTTGAACTAATCAGAGGGGCTAGTGCTAATATAAACAGTGTACAATGTACAGATAAAACAGAAACAAATGGGCAAAGCAGCGATAATACAAATGGACAACGCTCATAGAGTAGTATGGTTAGAAGTGCTACCAAAGACGGCACAAAATGCAATTACAGTACAAATGCAGTAAGGCTAATTGCTAATTGGCTACAAGCAAAAGTGCAGACAAACAGGAACCAGAAAACATGGGATATGTGAAAAATGCCACCTGGAGGTACACAGAAGTGATAATAGGTGAGGAACAGCAGGCTGTAACAGAACAGCCTGGTGTGGAAGGAGAAAAAAGTCAAGAGAGTGCACCGTAGGCCGATAAGATAACCAGCACACACATTATTTCTGCCGCACTTGTGATGAATGTAGACTATTTTAGTTTACTGCTTCATATCCACCTATTGTTTCAAAGTTCAAAGACATTTTAAAAAATGATGTCAGTCAGATTTCACCAGTAATACAGACAGAACTTTCTAATTCAATTTCAGAACCACACCGATGCCCCTAGTGTATAGTAATGCAATCCAATAAAGAATCCACCATAATTGTATGAAACTTCAACATTACTGCAAGGAAGAATCATCTATATTCTGGGTCTGTAACGCAGACAGAGACATTTCCAAAAAGACTGATGACTGTAATTAAAGCAAAAAGTGGCTCTATGAAGTATTAAATGGGGGAACTGATCTCTTTCCCAATCCTATTATTCAAAGTTTTCAATTTTTATTAATTTTAGCAGTCTATTTTTTCTTGCTGCTTGAATTCTGTGAAGCAAAATGTGAAACTAAAGTTTTACATTTTAGTGGTGTTTAATTCCAGGAATGAAGACACAACATTGTGTTCCAGGGGTATGATACAGCTGTGATTTGAATAACAATGTAAAAAAATATCAGTATTTAGTCCTTACCACACACATGACTCCACTCCTGACACTCCTTAGTGCTTATTAAGGTTCTGCGTTAATTCTTTTAATCTATTCACCGTTACATAAAATGTTAAAAATGTAGGAGTCTGCTGTCTTATTCCACCTGGACATTAAAGACGATAACATCACTAAGGCAAAGGAACAGCCAAGTCTTTTCAAGGGATGTGGTAAATGGTCCTGTGTTAATGCGCCATTAAAATGCAAAGAACCATTTCTCTAGCACCAGTTAGGTGGCTATTTAATGCCTGTGTGCTCTGGAAGAGGTAACAATACACCATTTTCTTTGTGCAAATTAGCAGAAGTCAAGAGAGCTAGGAAATCGTTGGCTCTTAATACATCTCATAATATTAAATCTCTCCCTGCTTCACTCTCTTCATTCTCTCTGCTGGCTCATTCATATGACAGCAGTGCCTCATTGGTGATCAATACCATTGAGCAATGTCCAATAAACTTGGTATTTACTGTTCCATATAATGCCTGTGCATGTTTTAGCAGTAAAAAGTAACAAAAGTTGAATCATCACACACCCAGCTCTTATGAGCCAAAACATGATGACCACTCAGAGGACAAATAATGTATAATGCTCATAAAAACTGTGCATGTTAAGAGCTGTGGCATTTCAGACAATAAGCAAGCAGTCGGTTGTCACATTGGTCAAGTTTGAGAGATGTGAGAAATGGCAGGCGTGAAGATCTGACCACCTTAGAAAAGGGCCAAGTCAACCCCACTAAAAGAGGTGCAGGCTCTGGACGATTTTTTGCAGAGACATCCATGGGGACATCACAATGACACCTAGCTAAATATTGTTTTAGCAATGGTGTAATGGCCATATTGGAACTTCTATGCAGTACTAAAAACTGCAAAACAATCTAAAAAAACACCACTTAACTTCTATAAAGTCAAGTCAGTCAATTTATTTCTATAGCGCTTTTTACAATACAATATTGTCACAAAGCAGCTTTACAAAAAGAGAGAAGTGTGTGACCTCCTCTTACACTTGAGCAATAGCAGCACCTGGCAGCTTCATCTCGAGGCCAACTTGACGATTCTACAATTAAAGATGCTTGATCAGGACTCTTCTTTGGAAGGGCAGCAACCAAGAAACAACTGTTTTTGGAAGATAAGCTGACAAAGACTAAAATGACGATCAGTGGAAAAATTATTACGGAGTGATGAATCCAAGTTTGAAAGTTTTTGGTCAATTCATCAACAATGTTATAAATGGTCATTATACCCCTGTTAAAACAACAAATCTGATAGCAGCCTAAGATGTTTTATTTTATACATAAAATAAAGTAGTGCAGAAGTCTTAGACATTCTATAGGATCCAGTTTTACTGGTCACTGCACTGCAGACCGTAGTCCTTCAGTTTCTCTACATACATTGTTAGTCCTCTTTACTCTGTTCTTTAATGGGAAGGGCCCCCACAGATCAGGCACTATACAGGTGTTAGATCATTCTCTGCACTGCAGTACTACTGATGTGATGGTGTTGTGTTTGTTTGGTATAATTGCATTAGACACAGCAGTGCAGCTGGAGTGTTTAAACACCTCAGTGTCACAGCTGGACTGAAGATTGTCCACCACATCTATATCTGCAAGGTGGAGCAATACGGCGATAAAGTAGACAGTGAATGAACAATGTTCAAAAACTCCAAGAGCACTGCTGTGACTGATCCACTTACACCAGCACCGCATCAGTGTCACTGTCATTCGGGAGCAGTGTAAAGGGCACTGACAAGGTAGTACATGTACGACTACAGTTTTCCAAATAGCCAGTATTGGTTTCTTATGTATGTATATTATTGGTATTGGGTTCCATGTACTTAAGTAAGTATAAGTATGAGTATTTTTCAATATTGAACTCGGTACCCAATACTGGTGCATCCCTATGTACACCGGGAATAAATAAATAATCTACAACAAACAGGACAGGGTACATTTCTTCAGAGAACACATCTTAGCTCATCCATAGTCTCAACTCCTAAACACTCCACATGGATTTCATATTGCAAAACTCACCCTGTGTAAGGTCTGAGGATATGGAGGGCCAGCTGGAGGTCCGGACCAACTGCCAGTCAAAGTCATCCTCCTGTCCTTGCCTGTATTCACACAGCTCGGCTTCCGAGTCCTCCTCGAACGTGCAGCCAGCTGAACAGATTGAACAATATGCATTAGAAACAAACAAAGTGATTGGTCCAACAGTTCTTAGATTTCCCAGTTTGTAAACTATAAAGCCACACTCACTGTTTGACCCCTGCCTGTTCTGGTCAGTAAACAGGGCTGTGCAAAAAGTGTTAGTCCACCATTACATTAATTATAGATATAAAGTGCACCGATTGCAATTTTGTTGGGAAACTTCAATGAAGACTTCTACGATTAAAAAAATATAGCAGCAGACATTGGCTTGTGTCTGTCTCTGCACGCTTTGGTTTCTGTGTTAAATTATGTGAGGTGATGCTGTTTTAAATGTCTTATTGTTCTATAATAATGCTGCAAACAGCACTCGCTTACTGTAAAGAACTAGAACGCTGCAGGCATGGTTGTAACCCAAATAACACCATATAACTGCTCCTTCACTACCTCACTGCGCTATATGGGAAAAGACTCTTTAGTGCACTTTGTAGCACAACCGGAATCGAATACATTCTCATCATCAGCAATTGTCAGCACCAGGCTGTACAATAAACAATCACACATTTTAAAGTTTAAAACAGAGTTGTACTGTAAATGTTTTTCATATGTGGCTGTGCTTGTGGCACTGTCAAGTGTGGTTATCTTTGACAGACTCAGAATCAGTTATATCTGACTAATCGCGATCACACTGAATACCAGTCAACACGATCAATCGGTGCGTCTCTAGTAGGGCTGCAACAAGGGACACAGAAATTTCTAAATAAGTTTAACATTTGTAAAATGTTACACGACCGACCTAAAAAATGTGTAACATGCAAGCTTTGCAAAAGTGATTTAACTTGGTACGGGAGCAAACGGTTATGATACAGAACCTTAAACGGAAACATGTTGGAGTAACTGACGAGGATAAAGGGAGCTTAACAGCAGGGTAAGAGTCACTACAGTTTGTTCGGTTTTAAAGTGAGAAAACGTAACGATGCACTCACACTATGTAACCTGGCATAACACGGTTTATGCTAGTTTTTTTACTTGTTAACTGGATAATGGCAGTGATGGAGTACATGTGTGTTACTTTTAATTAAAGTGTAATTAGCTTAAGCAGTGTTTATGTGCTTTATAAATAAATATAACTTGTACACAGTTGTGGTAATTAATGATTAACATTAAGTTTTAATTTTCTGATAAAGTATAAATGAAGACACTGCCCTGTATAGGCAGGATGAATTGCATTTAGACAGGTATTAAGGTAACATATTCGAGCTACTCAAATTTGTGTAATTAGGTATTTACACACTGTTACGTATTGTGCCAATGTATGCGTATCTCTTAGCTTTTGCACTTTTGTTACTTAAAAATATTTATTTATTTAATATATTTATTTAAATATCAGATTCATCGATTAATAGAAAAAAATAATCGATAGATTTATCGATTATTAAAATAATCGTTAGTCGCAGCCCTAGTCTCTAGTGCACCATACCTCTTCATTCTCTTTATTGAAACCATGAAACAAATTCACCAAAATACAGTTGATTTGCATGCAGTATTAAAACCCAGTTTGGCTCATGATCAGGCTTGATTTGGGCCATACCCAAATATTAATTTAACCTTCACCCATACGACAAGAGGGATCTTCACAGCACACAGCCGGTAAAGCCAGACACATAATGTCACAAATACAATAAAATCCCTGAAGACCTCTGCAAAATGCTGCTGACACGTCTAGAAAAGGTCACATAGCCATTTCATGACACTAGCCCTCTGCCAAGCCAGGATCAGAAGAATGCCGTCCAAATGGAGAAAATGTCTAAGGATTTTTTGCCAACATCCCTCCCAGAACATGGTGCAAATACATCCAGGAGCCACAGAAAACCCCAGAGAAACATCTAAAGGTTTTCATGACCGCTCCACAAGATAGTGGGTCGAAATGTGATCCATGGCAGAGCAGCGAGGCAGAAGGCACTGCTTAAAAACTAAAACATCACTCAATCTTGCACCTGGATGAACCCTGTGGGTTATGGAAAAAAGTAAAGTAAAAGTCATTGTTAGACAAACTAGAAAAATAAGGGACATGAATAAAAGAAAAATTGGTTTATAATTCACTTTACATCATTGTCATTCATTATACACAATAGATGACTAAATAATAAATTTAAAATGATCTGTTTTTAAAAATATAACATTAAACAATATCATGAATCATCTGAATATCGCAACAACAGCCATTTTATCAATTTTTAGTACTACATGTAATAACATAATATTTCTGCAGACATGGTAATGCGAGCGGGTAAAAATGCACACTTCTTGACGTTTGACAATTAAAACTAAAACATGTTCCTTGATTGGATGATGAATGAGAAGGGCAGTAACTGGCAGTAACCTGTTAGCCAATCCGAATGTGAACTTTTTAAGGGTGATTTATGTGACTTTGAACTTTGAGTGACTTTTATGCTATATGGACTGGTTTGAGTACTTCAGAAATAGTTGATCTGCAATGATTTCCTAGGTCATCTTTTGATCTCTAAGTCATCTCTAGGGTTTATAGAGAATGGTCCAAAAACAGAATAAATCTAGAGAGCGGCAGTTCTCTGGGCTTAAATGCCTTTTTGATGCCTGAGTTCAGGGTTTTTGAAATCCTGGTCTAGTCTAGCATCCATGACCATATTGTACATCCATGGCTGATGGCACAAGCTACAAGGATAACGGTCACCTGGAAATTCCCTTATAGTGAAAAGGACATGCAGTTGAAGTTAATAACTCATATAAAACCTTAGCAATCACTTTGGTTAGATCATATTTTAACACATTGGCTCTAATGGCACTATTACAGTGGCTCCGTTTCATTGAAAGGCACCTTTCTCATAACGGTTGCATCATCAGAACTGTTTTAGCATTGCACTAAATTCATGCTGACCACAAAGTGCTGCTCCCACTGCTGCCATAATCCCTGTCATCCTTGAGGACTTATGTCATTCAAACTGCAAAACTGCAGCAGACTTACCAAAGCAAATGGCGCGAGCCAACCAACGAGAGGACATTTGCTGAAAAACAGGAATAATTTTGCCTCAAATGATCCCCCTTCATACGTCAACCACATAAACTACATAAAAATTCTTTGTTTGCCCTCTCGTGAGGGACTTTACTTAATTGAACCTCCAGAGTTGAATCGTAATGTACATTTCCAACAAAATGCAGCTATTTTCTCCCAGCAGAACATGATGCAGAGCAGTGGATTGCCTCAGGCTGGCAGGGTATGGTATCACACAGGGCATGCTGAGATTGGTGGCTAAGTACAGCGCATGATTCACATATGACTGAATAAAAAGTAGTGATTCACCGATGCCCAGAATAACACCGAATGCTACATCTCCACACTGTCAGCTCTGCAGACAATTAAACTTTGTTCTGTATGAAAAAATATATTCCTGCTTGAATGTTTCATATAATTAAAACAGTACAATTTTATTCTTGCATAGGAAATTATATGTGTATGGCTTATTTAATGAACACAGCTACATTTCGGATATTATGTTATTATGCTACTAGTACGAGTGCACCAATATGTGAAAATGAGACTGTGTGCATCGTCAAATTGGATTCTTGGTTATTACACCAACTAATGTATTTGCACGTTTAGAACACCAGAGGGCACAATCATACAACACGCTCACTGATGCATATCCCGACGAGACTCTGATTTCTTTAAAACTGCAGGGGACTAAATATTATTTTTGATGATTTTGAATAATTAAAGTACACTCAAAAAATATTATTCTTCAGAAATAAAAGTGAATGTTTTAACTAATTTTTTAAATCTAGTGAAGCAAGAATAGAGTGTTTAGTTTACAACCTTGGTTTCTAGTAATTACCTTTAACTGAAGGGATATTAAATTACGTCTTATCAAATGTAAATTGATAAATATGAGAAAACCAAATTGTGACCTCTGTACCGTACATGTAATCATGAGCAGAGTGTGTCATTACACTCTAAGTTACTATGTTGTTGGTTTTATTTTTTTGATAGATTAACCAGGGGTAACAAAATCACTTGCTTAATATTGTGTACATCCTGCTTTTGTTGCCATACCTCTGACCCATTTATTTTAACTACACAAAGGCTCTATATTAAGAGACAAACGTTAAGAAAACAAACATCAGACATTATCCAGACATTATAGAACTATGAACAATGCCAGGGTTTGCCACCCCCCCAAAAATAAAAAATAAAAAAATAAATAAAAAAATTGGAAATTAAATAGGAGGTCAGAGATAAAGAATCCAATACATACACTCACATCTGAACACCCACTTATACACACGGCCACATATTATCACAAATTCATAGAAGTGAATCCAAACAAATCCATACCCGTATTCCTTTATATAAACCTGCATAAACACCCACATGTACTCAAACACACACATAAATATACACACACATCCTTACATTCGAACATATGTATATATATATACACAAAATCTCTGACCCCATATGACATTAGACCAAGATGCAACTTTCAGGACTTAAAGAATCTGCTTCTAAAATACATTCGTTTCTCAAGTTATATAAAGAGTTATATAAACTCCAACAGTGCTTGTAGAACATATTCCATTTACCTTTGCAACAGTAAAACAAAGATTTGCTTCCGTTTAACCACAAAAGCATAAGTGAGGGTGAGTGAAGTTGAGCAATAAAGTCTATCATACATGTGATAGAAACGTTATATGTAACTCCATCATCATGTACTGAGGAAGGAAATAACGCTGTATTAAATTGCAGTTTGTAATGAAGCAATGTCTAAATATAGTCGAATCCGGTTAATTGAACCACCAATTAATGGGACCAGCCGCTTATTCGGACCAAATCCTAAAGTACCAAAATAAATCCTAAGTGTAATGTTATTCGCTTATTTGGACCAAAGTTCCGCTTAATCGGACCAAAGAACGTGAGAAGCAAATAAGAAAAAGAAGCTACAAGTCGCCACCTAGCGATCAGCGATTTATGGGAGGATTTTTGTGCTCTCCGGAATAATTTATGCTTTTTTCAAAAGTCAGGAAATCCGAAAAGTTGTGTTGACAAGAGCAAAACCAGCGGCAGGTGAACACGCCCACCACTTTCTTTCCCAC
>JAUZSU010129767.1:0-16919 GCA_034780255.1 Parotocinclus maculicauda
TAACCCACAATTAATTGCATTGTAAGACTGTCTTAATTGTATGTCGCTCTTGATAAGGGCATCTACTAAATGTAATAATCTAAATGTTATTCAGATTCGTAATAGCAATTGCTCATTGAACATCTGTGCCATTTTATCTATTTTTAATGCTTTTCTTAATTTCTACATCTAAAATATTTTATTCTTACTGCAAATATGTCTTCATGGGTCCAAAAAGTTATTATTGGCAGCCACCCAAAAGTGGACCAGAATCCTCCCATTTAGCAGCTTTGCTAGCATTCTGAGTTCACCAGTAGACTAAGTGCTTTTCATTTTACTTTCAATCCATTAAGCACAAAATATTTTAACAACAAATTATCCGTGCGTTCATGATTTTGGCCAACTGTAGGTTAATGTAAGTGTTTTTAACATTAACATTATATAAAGTATCTAGACCGCTCTACCAAACACTCTTTAAACTTCTCAGTTCATAATACATTTAATTTATGATAGATTTGTTGGAACTTATCCCCATAGTAAATCAGGAACCAAGAGCACAAAACAACTCCATTATTGCATATAATACCTTACATAGTGTGGATTTTGGAGGTCTGGTACAGATTCATTCAAATTACACTATTCCTTATGGGAAACGTTCTCAGTACTCCTCATTTTCTTTTATCAACAAGCCTTTATTTTTATTTGCCTTGTACTTTTACATTTATATCATTTGGCAGACGCCCTTATCCAGAGTGACTTACAATGAACACTATCCAAGTTTTACAATTCAAGCAATTGTGGGTTAAGGGCCTTGTTTGGGGACCCAGCTGTGGCAGAGGTGGGATTTGAACTTTGGACCTTCTGGTCTATATTCCAAAACCTTCTCACAAGGCCGTACACCTGTTCTCTCTCTCTGTTTTTCCCCCTCATGAACCTTCGTGTCCTCTTCCTCAGTAATCTTATGCCGGCTCATTGTAGTAGGCTGTGTGTGTGTGTGTTTGTTTGTTCGGTGTGTTGCCACGTGTCCCCATTGAGAGGTCTCTTAGGATTAACTCATGCAACACCTGAACATAACACTGATGTACACAAACACACAAGGAGAGAAATGGGTCTGTACAAAAAAACTGTACATATATAAACTACAGGAGATAAGGCACAGTGTTGGTATATTACACATATATACACAACAGGAGAAGCTACACACCTCACACCTCATATGCAATCTATTCTGTGCGTCTGACATCAATGTGACGTAGACAACGAGTCGATAATGAGCACTAGTAGTAATTGTGTGTGTGTTAGTGAGACTGTGGGTGTGGTTCTGACATTTAATGAGTTGTGACATTTCTTTCTCAGCATGATGACCTTGCATTCAATGGGATGGCAGCATGAGAGAACAGTGCATGCTGGGATAGGAGTGGCAACCATATGAGTCCAAATACGTATGTGCTCGATTATGTGCACATAATTCCTAATGCCAAAGATTTGATGCTCATGGTCAAATGAGGTTTTTAATTTTACAAAAAGGTGTGTGGTGTTATGGAAAAGAATAAATGCAGTGTTCCTTACATTTACTGACTTTCATTTCTTTGCAGACGATATTAACTCAAGATAATTTATATTCTGTCTGGTTTTGTCATCCATTCCTGCATTTCAGGCCTGTAACTAATTAAAAAGAAGTTGGGATGGGGCAATTTAGGGCTAGTAATGAGGTTAAAAATGCATTGTAATTTTGAATACAATGATTGTGATTGTCATTTTAAATTGGTACAAAAGCAGCATCCAGGAAAAAGCCTTTGGAGCAAACAGGATCTCCAGTTGTCAACAATTGTGTGAGAAAATTATTTGTGTGAGAAAAATTTGCATATTTGCATTTCTTCACTATTTTCTGATTTGCCGTTTTGCATTGTTTTGTCTTGTTGAAAAAATGCATTATCCTTGGAAAGATGATGTCTTGAAAGCAGGATTCATCGCTCTAAATCTTTTTATCTTTTATCTGTTTTTTATCTGTTCTATAAATAGAATTTGCTCATAAGAAGTAGTGTAAATACTGTAGGATTAATACAGTAATACAGATAAATTTTTACACCTATATTTGTACGTAAGTAACAGCATGAATAAAGCAAAGGATCGTAATACAATAATAATCTGTACATATATACAATAATCAAACTTTAAAATAAGTTGAAAAAAGTGAAGCGCAGGATTAAATCTAGTCAAAAAAGGAACAGGGTGCATGTACAGAAAGGTTGACGCCCCCCGTGTTCCTTATCGACACTATTTATATAAGCTCTTATGCATCATGACCTGAACCGCAAGCCACTCGTGGAAATCCATGTGTGTGCAACCTGCTAACTTTGGTCTTATGTAGAGCTTTTAATTGTGGCTATATTTAAACTCGTTATCAATAGTGGTATTGATAAACTGATAGGCAGCAGGATTGACCTTAAGGTGTTGCTGAGAAGACTTGATCCTCTTTAATGGCTGCTCTTTAATTGACGCTTTTTCATAATTTCCCATGTCATGGACTGGCCTTCTTCTGCACGTTACTCACATCACAAACAATGCGCTGACTAACTGATCCTGAAACAGCTGCCTTCTTGGGCTTTTTCTGAGAAAAGTGTGCAATTTCACGCATTTCCTCTGCACTCTTTTGAGCTGTTACCCGGTAGGGCGTTAGAAGTAAACACGTCCAGCGCTCTTGCGCTCTCTTGAGTCTGACTCTAGTCGGCTGCTGACTCGAGATATGCCCCAGCTAGAGTAGCCACCGGTTAAACACGCACTCTATAAGACGTGTCCCGGTTTGGCTTTCATTTAATTGCATGTACATTCGAGCTCACGCTCGCTCCCTGGCGTTTGGACTACCTCAATGCATCGCCATTTAAGAGACGTCCCAAAACCGTGCTTTCTGCACGTTTGCCCCGACTGGCGCTTTTGGTTTTATTATGTAAGGAGCCTTACGCTCCGCTCTTCATCCCTTTTCAGTTGATCTATATTATTTCCCCATTATTATTATACGTCGTGGGATATGTTTATTCCGCATACTTGGGTCTTAATAAAAACCACCACATCTCGTAACACCTGTAGTAAATTTATGTAATGTTTCCTGTAGTTCTGCTCTGCAATCCAGGATAAAATTGCTGTTTTCTAGCAGTATTTTACTGAGACAGATTCCCCAGTAAAGTACGTCCGGTGATGACCCTTGTTGTAGAATGTACAAAAGGTCTCACAGCTGCACTTCCCTCCAAAAATATTGGAACAGATACAATAGAGACAATAGACAATAGATTAACATTTGACCTTTTATTCCCAGGTATTTATATTTAGGGCTGATA
This sequence comes from Parotocinclus maculicauda, assembly GCA_034780255.1. Lineage (NCBI taxonomy): Eukaryota > Metazoa > Chordata > Actinopteri > Siluriformes > Loricariidae > Parotocinclus > Parotocinclus maculicauda. The sequence goes on from JAUZSU010129767.1 coordinate 3,315, forward strand.
CACAGGTTAGAAGATAGCACCTTTAGTCTGAACCCACCCAGCAAACGTATTGGAACAGATAACCTTAAAATAGACTAAACTGAATAAGACTTAAGACTGGATACGCCTGTGACCCACTAACATCTGCTGACCCACTAACCCACTTCTGCATTCTTCTTTTGTGATGTTTTTCCATGCTTTCACCACAGCCTCTTTTAGTTGGTGTTTGTTTTTGGGTGGTTACTTGCTTCAGTCTCCTCTTTAGCAGGTAAAATGTCTGCTCTATAGGGTTTAAATCTGGAGATTGACTAAGCCAGTCCAAAACCTTTCAGCTCTTGTACTCCTTTGTACTTTTGGCAGTGTGTTTAGGGTAATTATCTTGCTGCATAACAAAGGATCTCCCAATTAGTTTGATTGCATCTTTCTTTAATTTACCAGACAAAACGTTTCAGTAGACTTCTGAGCTCATTGTACTGCTGCCATCATGCATTACATCATCAATGAAGATTAATGAACCCATCCAAGAAAAAGTCATGCAAGTCCACGCTATGACATTACCTAAATTGTGTTTCACAGATGAGTTTGTATGTTTGGGATCATGATCTTTGATCATGATCTTTATCCAAACTTTAGCCTTTCCATTACATTGGTATGGGTAAATCTTTGTCTCATTAGTCTATACACCTTTGTTCAAGAATTTCTGAGGCTTGTCTCTGTATTTGTTGGCAAAATCCAGCCTGGCCTTTCTATTACTCTTGCTAATTAATGGTTTGCATATTCTGGTGAAGCCTCTGTTCTTTTGTTCATAAAGTCTTCTGCGAACAGTAGGCTGTGATACCTTCAGTCCTGCCCTCTGAAGGTTGTTGCTGATGTCACTAACAGTTGTTTTGGGGTCTTTCACCCCTAGACCTTCTGGATTCCATGTTAATTACTCATCTAACTATAAATGCACAGTCTGCACAGGTGAACCCAAATCTAACACTGAGCATATACATTCAGAGCTGTTTATTGTTTGAATAATCAGTGTAACCGGACACACTTGGGCAACAAAACATGCCTCACAGTCACATGTTCCAATACTTTTGCTCACAAGAAAAATGGGTAATAAATGGGAAATAAAAGCTGAAATGTTGGTCTCATATTCAACTTCTAATATCGTACCCAATTTTTTTCATTCTATAGCAAAAATAAAAAGGTTGGCATCACTGTTTCAATACTTGTGGAGGGGAGTGTAATTAAGGAAATAAAAGTGGGCCTGGACAAGTGAGCGTGGTCATTATGCTCCCCTATGGGGCACCAGTCTCTGAATAGTTTCACGAGCCATAGAAATAAGCTCCCTCCTGCCACCAGAGCACAGAGCACACACAAAGCCTCCAAAGTAGCCTGCTGGTTACTTAGTTAAAACTATCTGAAGAGCTGATATATTACTTCTTTCCCAGGGGCACATTTTCCACAGTACGTTATTTTTCTTGCAATCTCTTTTTCCATTTCTTGAGGGTCAGGGATCAGTTCTCTACATGTTCAGTGAACTGTCTTAAACTTTGTTGTGGTTCTTGATAAGCACATTAATTATGTGCTTTCAATGGCGAAAGAAAAAAATTGAATGGACTATCTTTCAAAGAGCAAATACACCCAGTGATAAATAAAAAATAGAAGTACACATCTGAGGTCAAACTATGTTGACTTTAGTAAATAGCATAATCTAATTGTTAAGTTATTAAGTTGTTGCGTAATATGATTCCATTAGGATATTCCAATGTCGTTTTATTTCATAATACATTTCTAACGGATATAAAGTCTTTGTCTGTTCATCAAAGCAAGATTGGGAGTGATTTCCATATTTCACCTTCTATGCATAATATCATAAATAAATTCAACAAATCTGGAAGAATTTCAGTCCATAAAGGGCACAAGTTTAAGCTGAACACCTGTGATCTCCGATTCAGGCAAATACTGCCGTTTTTATTTGGATTTTTCATACCGTTTCAACTATTGGCCCCTGATTTGCATAAAAGAAATGTGTTAAATACAAAAACATTTCTTGTATTGTTGTATTTGCTTTTTACAAATTTGAGTAAGGTTAATGTTTTTGATTTTGTTTTAGTTGTACTTTTTACTTGTGTTTTTAATTTTAATTTCAATTTTTAAAAAAATATTCTGTGAAGCACTTTGAATTAATAAATAAAATAAACTTGCCCTGCTATAAAATTGCGTGTTTCTGGTATTTTATTATATAAACTCTACCTGTAAAAGTGCATAGATTTTCAATGTCAAAAACCTTTCTGGGTGGGGGTTGTTTTTAAATTGTCTTAACAGGGATGCATCAACAATCTGATTGTTGTAGAAGAACATATATTGTAATAGCACATATACCCACTGTGTTTGTTCCTTGAGGGGCTCTGCAGTTTCACCATGCTCTGTATGGGGTCATTAGAATCAGAGTACAGGGCATTCTGTCCAAGGTAAATCTTTTACCAACAAAGCAGATGTACTATTATTGTGTGGAGCTCTTTCAGGCGAAAATGACAATCATGTTTGACTGACTATGCATTTGAATTCTTTTTTTTGTTTGTTTATTTGTTTGTTTTAACTACTCCATTTCACAACTGCACTTTTCATGCCTTTATTGAACATACTGGTGGGTCATTCAAAGTCAAGTCAAGAAATGTTTGAGGAACAATCAGTAGGTCATATTTTAAGGACATTTACATTTTGCCAAGCTCAACAAGGTATGACTACAGCATAACAATATATCAGTTGTGTCCGCAGGGAAGCCAACCCCAACAGGAAGGCACTGCCAGGGCTGGAACGTGGGTCCCTGCTGTGTTGGGCCATATTAGACCAATGTGCCACTCAGGCACTACATTTACACATCTACATTTTTATATGATATATTATTAATCAGAAGGACCTCAATGTTACTTGCCAAAGTGGCTGGTAAAATACAGATTTAGCCACAATTTGAATTAGTATTTGGTGTTTCTATTTAACCTTTGTGTAACTAATCCATTATTACAGAGAGACTCTAACTAATGACCATTTGTATGGTCATGGTAGCATTTAATATTATATTTGGGGTTGTGGCATCCCTAATGCACTGCTTGCCTATACATTTAACAGCTTTTTATTTCTGCCACCCCAATTATTTAAAACTGACTCACCATTCAGTAATTACTGGACAGGTAAGTGGGCAACATGTCCAGCTGTGTTCAAATCTTACAAGTGTGTGGAACTGCTTTGGGAGGGTGTGGTTTGGGTTTGTCCACACTTATAATGGCTCGGGAGAAGACAGCATGAAATGATAACCTTTCCAAAGGGTCAGAAAGTGCACCTCAACCCTTCCCATATCCTAATAATAGTACTTTCCATTGTGTCTTTTCTGTGCCACCAAAAGCCTCAGGGGTTAATCTAACTATGGGCTTTTAGTGATCCAGCCCTAACATGGGCCGCAGGATTTGGTGTAATTAAATGCAGCCTTTCAGGCCAAAATGTCACTCGGCACATGGAGAACCTTTCAAAGAAGAGAGGAACAATGGCACCACACAGGAAACACAGAGAACAGGGATGACACTGTTTTAATTTTATTTAAATTCTACTTTTGCTGGGCATGCTATTCTACAGTTATGCAGTAAATGACTTTTTTTGTTTCTTAATATGTCTGTATAATCAAAAGGTCTGAGTACTAGCTGAAATTAAGTATTAGGAAGTGGAGAAATCAGTAATCCAGGTTCCTGACACAAGCGGATTACGTGGCTGGGCTATTAGTGACTCAGCAGTCTGTATTTTTTTGTTAGATTACTTATATGAACATTAGTTTGTATTTATGCTGTTCATTTGCCAATTGTATTAGCAGCCATTTCAGAATAATGAGGAGATGTTTCACTAACTAACAACAAATCTTGCTTTTTCTTGTTATCATGCAAGGTTGTCTTTACTCTTAATACATACACTATATTCTCAAGTCTTCTAACAGTAGTTACAAACTTTTAACAGTAAGTGTAACCAAGCCCATGTATGCGTTGGCTCCAGTGATTGAATCTCCACTATGACATCAATTTAATAAGAAATCTTTCTTTCTGTAATAAGTTATGTGAATCAAGTTATGTGTAATGGCAAATTCCAACGACCCTCTCTGGGTAATCCTGTTTCCTCCCACATTATAAGACATGCATTAGGTCTACAAGTGTCTCTATATTGGTCCTGTATTGTTTCAGTCTGTTCCTGTACTGCCAGTTAGGCACAGGCTCCCTGGAGCATTACATGTTTACCAAAGATGTAAGTAGAGCGGTATAAAATCCAGTCAAACATAATCAATCATTCAGACCAGTTATCTAGCGTTTTATTCTGTTAACATTTATGTACTGTATGAAAACCAGATGAACTTTGAGATGATATTCTATGAGTGTTGAGTTATACAGCAGGTCTGACTTCATACCCCAAAACATTATGAGGATGCACCAATGAGTATTTGTGTCAGGACCATTACTGACTTGGACCTCTGGAATCGTATCAGAGGTCCTTAATATTATTACTCCTTATATAATATGTTATCTCGGCTCCTCCCTGCATCCTCATGGGTTTACTCCCACAGTACAAACACATGCGTCCATATGACTGTTGTAAAATAGCTATTGATGCTGATTGTGATGATAAATAAACCAAATAATCAATTAAATTACATTGCCAGATACATACAGTATAGTTGTAATAACATCCCAGACACAAAGTAGAGAAATGAACACTTAATTATGAAGTTACAGTTTACAAATAAGGTGTCAGCATGCAGAATGAGGTTCGGCATGCAGAGAGATGAACCAGCAATCAGCAAGATGAGTCAGTATAAGTGTAAAAAAAGCAGCATGTTTACATCGTTATGAACTATATATCCTAATACTGTAGCATCTCACTGGTAAGACAGAGATTAAAGATCACAGGACAGTTGCGGATGTCCTAGCGCAACCGAGAATGAGGCTGAGGATGGAAAAATGTAACAACAGTACTAATGTGCACAGTATCTTGGCTATTTAGTCAATTCCGCTACACTAAAGTATCCACTATAGCTCTGCTTTATAATATGTAAAATATAAGAATGTCTAACACTGTGTTTGGACAACATCAAGATGGAATAATGTTTCATAGAACCACGGATGTAATTTTGTCCTCTGCACTTTTTTCGAAAAGCAGTTTTTATCATTAACAAACAATGTTGCGCTGTATTAATAGAAACAGGTCAAGCACTAGGACAAAGTGGAAAACAGTGGCTCAAGCGGAACTTGTTTCCCTTTAGACCGCCCACAAGCTCATCGATTGGCTCTGCCGTTTCTTGCTCACATGTGATTGGCCGTCCCCACTCCATCTGGTTGTAAACAGCATCTGGCAAACTGGTGATTTGCAAGTTAATTGGTCTTGGTCCATGTTCACCTGCCACTGTAAGTTGTTAACATGTTGGACGTTTGTTCTGCCTGGGTCACGTCATCTAGCCGGATTTTAATATCTGAGGTTTCATTTACAGTTGAATCATTTGAATGTGCGGGCGTGTCCTTGTGTGTTTGGTAATTAGGAACAGCCAGGCAGAATGTCTAAAAAAAGAAAATTTGACAAAAGAGACGTCTTTGGACATCAAAGTGTAAGTTACTCAAAGGAACACATTACACCACGATCCACTGGTACTGGTACTTCATCCATCAGAAACTTAGAGTCACTCTCGCCTTTAAATACAAACACAAACCCACCTTTTCAAACTGTCCTACAACACCTGACTCCCAGACTGACATCTCAGGCACCTTTTACTTATTAGGAGTAGTAGTTTAATAAAAAAGTTTAAGTTTATGAATAACTTTTATATTTAAATTTATATGTTCATATTGTGTAAGTGTTTTATTCTTGTAAATAAAATTATTATTATTATTATTATTATTATTATTATTATTATTATTATTATTATTATAGCTGTAGAGCCTAAACAACACAGATTTTAATAAAGCTTATATTTAATACCAATGAGATACACCTTTTTAGTATTATATTGCATGTATTATTTGTGTGTTGAAAGGCAGCAACAGTTTAAAAAACACCAACAATAAACATTTGTAGGAAAAATACAATGAAACCTCGGATTACAAATGTGATTTTATACATCCATATTGTTGGCGAATAAATTACACATAATAATTGTGAAACTTAGTTTTTTCTTCAGCCTATAACTATGTCATGCAACAATACATTTTTGTCTGGTTCCAGATAATATAGATGCAGAAGGAGATACAGAAAGATAGGAGGAGGTAGAGAAGGAGAGGCTGGAGCAGATACAGGAGGAGAGGCTGAAGGGGGTAGAGAAAGAGAGGCTAGAGGAGATACAGGAGTAGGTAGAGTAGGAGAAGAGACTGGAGGAGGTATAGCAGGAGAGGCTAGAGTAGCTACAAGAGGAGAGGCTGGAGGAGTTAGAGTAGGAGAGGCTGGAGGAGGTAGAGCAGGAGATACAGGAGGATAGGCTGGAGGAGATACAGAAGGGGAGGCTGGAGGAGATACAAGAGGAGAGGTTGGAGGAGGGGAGGTAGGTTAGTCTGGGTGGCATTTGGTGGTGGTTCATCCAATTTTAAAATTATTTTATTTTCACAGATACCAGTCTGTGATTAGCCGATTTACATGCCTCAAAAGTTTAGCTATTGTCTAAATATTTTTGAATTTTTGCTTATTTGTACTCAAAAACTCCCCGTCCTTAAGCCAGTTGTGCCACTCACCCTCTTCTGTCCATGCACAGAACGCATCATGAACGTTAACTGTCTCAAACCTGTACTTGTGAAAATACCTGATCATACTTTATCCTGGAATTCAATAGATGCAGGTGTCCTGGCATGAAAGCCCTTTAATCTCAGAATCCAGCAGGGGTCACTATTACAGAGTTGAGGGTGAACATCCTGTCTTGCCTGCCATGTCCTGAAAGTCATGCTTGTGTGACAACCAAGCATAAAAGCTACCGCTTGAGGTTTGAACCCAAGTCTCCATGGTGATTAAATAGCAAGTTGTGCAACAGAGAGACTATACAAGGTAATACTGAATAGTGGAAAAGCTATAAAGGCAGCACAGAAAAGCCAGTCTTCATATTAATACACTACTCACAAATAAAATAGGGCATACTTTAAAATGAAATACCCCATAATTAAATATCCCCTATTTTTTTGTAAGCAGTATATATATATGGTGTTTTCACTTACTTGCCACTTCTGAATACTAACCTTAATCTCAGCAGCCTCAAGCAAATCATTAGGTTCCTTTAGGTTTTTTTAATCACAAAGTAGTTTCCTAAACACACGCACAGCTTTCTTTGGTGTAAATAATAGGCCTGAATGATGGTCCTTCAGTGATCACTGTTATTAATAATAATAGCAGCAGCACTCACACGAGCACTGCAGTCACCTCCTGGCACAGCAACCAACAGGAAAAGGAGGGATTGAGAGGTGGAGGATATTAGCAGCCCTTTGAAGGCAAGTGGAGTTTGCAGGGAGAGCAGGGAGCAATTTGAGTAAGGGGGAATGCTCCTCCGAGTTCCAACATGCATGTTGTAACCCAGGTGGGCTGCACCTGGGCCATCATGACATCATTAGTGTGGCGAGAGGACATGAGCGGCAGTGTGTGCACCACGTCTCACACACACGAGGGTCTGCCTTTACATATCATCAGTCATGAACATGTCGAAGCGATTACGATCATTTAGCGTCGACTGATGACTTTGGCCTGTGCGCATGTGTGTCTGTGTGTGTTTTCATGTGTGTGAAATGTTCCATAAAAGTATCTGACAAAGAGGCACGTAGTGTTGAGATAATCTGAGGTGCTCTGTTTAGTGTAACTTTAGACCTGATTACGCAAGCACCAGAGTTAACATTAACCTACAGTGCAAACTTGCCCAACATGCCTGCACACTGATTTCCTTTACAGATAGGTGATGAAATGTAGCAACTGATTATTAGAACTGTGTGTAAAGAAATGATTGCCACATAAATCTAAAGCGTAAATTCAGAACTCAAAATAAAATTACCTAAAAATGTATACACCAGTAAAATGTGTAAAATCAATTCCATTTGGTTCTGACTATTCTAGGGTCGCAGGTGGCTGGGGCGTATCCGGTTGCATGGGGTGCAAGGCGAAATCCAACCCTGGTTGGGGACCGGTCCATTGCAAGGCACATAAACACATACTCACAGGTTCTATTACACTTCAGAGACACCAGCTGACCAAATTGATTTCTTTTGGAATGTGGGAGAAGAACAAGTATGTACAGCAGTCCCACAGCGGCACCACAGACCTGGGTAAAAATCTGTGATTGTTGCATCCCAAATTGTTCCACTGTTCACATATCATGCAACAATACAGTTACTGATGCCAGATAGTATGGACGGAGAAGGAGATACAGAAAGAGAGACTGGAGGAGGTAGAGTAGGAGGTAGAGAGGGAAAGGCTGAAGGAGATACAGGAGAAGAGGCTGGAGGAGGTAGAGTAGGAGGAGAGACTGGAGGAGTTAGAGAGGGAAAGGCTGGAGGAGATACAGGAGAAGAGACTGGAGGAGGTAGAGAGGGAAAGGCTGGAGGAGATACAGGAGAAGAGACTGGAGGAGGTAGAGCAGGAGAGACTGGAGGAAAGGCTGGAGGAGGTAGAGTAGGAATTCTGGAGCTGACAGTGCTAACCATTGTCATGCCATAAGACCCTATGAATTATATGTTTATAAAAAACACTGGCTGTACTGCGATGTAAATCAAATGTCTTATAAACAATATAATGCATTTTGCAAGACCACCAATATCCAGACCATCCATAGTTTCGAGTCACTGCTGTATTTGCTGGCCAAGTAGGGTGTCTCGAGCAGGCACGATTGTCTATGACAAAAATCAGGCAGAGATCACCCCCTCCACCCATTTTCTGCAACAGAAACCTGAGACCCATGAACAAGAGACCCATATGAGTTTCATTATCCAGCTGAATGTATTAGAAGATTGTATTTAACAGCCATAAAGTGACCCACATAGCCAGCAACAATGCTTAGCTACTTTACTTGATCTTTTTTAATGCCAAATGTGTGCCAAGAAATAAAACTATACACCATTGCATAAAAACCAGTAACTTGAAGTGGCATCCAAAGATTTAAGTTTGTTATTAATTCTGATGGGCAGCACAGTGGTCAGCACTGCCGCCTCACAGCTCCCAGATCCCCAGTTCGATCCAGACCCTGGCTTCCGCCTTTAGGGTGTCTGCATGTCCTCTCTGTGCTTGCATGGATTTTCTTCAAGTACTCCTCCCACATTCCAAGGACATGCTTGTTGGGTTAATTGGTGTTTACAAATTGCCTTTAACATGTTTATGAGTGTATGTGCCCTACAATGGATTGACACTGGCTGGGCACCAGCTCTCCCGTAACCATAACAACATAAAGTTTGTATGTTCTACCTGTGTCTGCATGAGTTTCCTCCCACATTCCAAAGACTTTCCGTTATGACAGTTTGTGCCTCTACAGTTGGTCCTGTTGAGAATGATTGAGTGTATGTGTGCATATGCCCCTTGATGGATGGTGCCCTGTGACTTGCACTCATTACTTCCAGTTAGGCCCCAGATGCCTTTAGCCCTGAATTAGTTTAGGCAGGTATGAATGTGAATGAATGAATGATTGAATGTATGTTTCCTATCAGCTCTAACAAATCTTTCTGTTCCCTCTCAACGTGTTTTATATTCCTGCCAGTCTTCATTCACTGATTTTTTTTTCAGATCATACTGTGCAAACCATAGAGACTGTTGTGCATGACATTCCCTGAATATCAGCAGTTTATGAAACACTCTAAGCACTCTCTTACACACCAACAACCGAGGCTGGTCACATAGATCACATTCTTTCTCTGCTCTGATATTTGATTTGGACATTAACTAAAGCTTGAATTGTGTGTGCATGATGAGTTTCTACAATTGACCCATATGAAGGTCAGAAGAGTGTGGCTAGAAGTCATACAGTCACTTCTGAATAAAGCTTTATGTTGATGACGTTTTTGCTACTACAAATCATGGGATGCATGGCATTTTCCAGTAATTTGCAGTGCCGTGTCATACAGTAAATGAAGTAGGAATGAAAATAAAGCAGTAATAATAAGGAATAATATTAGATATTTACAGTAAAGCTGTTATTCAGCACTGTTGGAGTGTACTGTCATGGTAGCTTTAGTGAAATGTGCAGAGAACAGTATGATCAGAAGCGGCATGCGTGACATTCATTATATCTTAAGATATTATCTGACAGAGGTGTCAACAAGCTATTACTTTGCAAGTATAAGCAAGTTCAAGTCTTTCAGCCCTTAACATATCAAGCAAGTCTCACATATTACATGACTTCTCTCTAGTAAGCGAGCCAAAGTCAACAGTTTGGGGGATTTGGGTCCTTCAGGTCTTTTTATCATCCTAATGCAACTCTATTTATATAATGTACAAAACACTTAGCAAATTACAATATCCTTATGTATTTTTGATTGGCACTGTGACACAGATGAGACACTATCCCCTAAGGACAGGCACCTTGACCTCAGATATGCAGTACAGGTATGCTTTATAAATGACCATTTGCATATACGTCTGTGATTCAAAAAGGTTTTGATCCTTATTATTATTGTTAACCTACGTAATCCATATATTACCTTGCCAAATTTCTTAAACATTGTAGTACATCACTTATAATTACACATGTAACTGTCCTGAATGTGGTAGAACAGTTTTTAAACAGAAAGTTTTTCTAAACACATGCGGCATCAGTGTGAGCACAATGAATGCTGAGCAACATTTGGCTGGTGGCCTGAATCATGGGATAGTTGCAAATTCGTTTCGTTTTCGAGAATTAGGTTCTGTTTGAGAATTGTGTGGAAGAAAGCTCAAGCACCTAGGGGTGAAACAAGAGGAGTGATAATAACTGTATTTGCAATGCAGTTATATGCACTTGTTTTACACAGGCTCTTACAATTTCTGCACGTTTCTTAGCTCCCTGCTCTCTTCTGTAATTGCTGCTAATGGTATAAATACAACAGGAAATACACAATACACTGTCATACAGAAGACAGTTTTTCATTCCACAAATGTGTGTGTGTATGTGGCGGGTGTGTATGTGGCGGGTGTGTATGTGGGTGGGCTGGGGTGGGGTGGAGGAGTAGGGGGTGGGGGGTTAAGCATGGGGTAAGGAGGAAGGAGGTGCACCCAGGTTTACAGTTGCATTGATTGTACTACAAAAAATATTATTTAGTTTGTTGTGGTCAATGTTGATATGAAATAAATCAGTGTACTGGAAAACACTGCAGTGTCCTGGCTATTTAGTCAATACCCAGTAAACTACAGTGTCCCGTATAACACTGCTAAATACGGTGTATAATACAGTGTCCGGCCAATATCCAGGTGCCTATTTTTCAGATTCATTCATAAATGTTAAGTCACTCAATAATGATTTTAATGTTCTTTTTTCTTCATTCTTGTATTCATTTTTTGTAACTGCTTTATTAATATGAGTGTCACCCTGGATATGGAACCTGTTTCAGAATGTATCTGGGAACAGGTCAACAATTTATGAACTTTGCAAGACAATCACGGGGCACCACACACTCACTCATTCACGTCTAGGGGTTATATGGAAGTAACGGTAAATCCACACTGTATAGCTTTGTAGCTCCTCTATGTAGCTTTAGCTCTAGTGACAGAGTGGTTATGGTACTGACCAGAAGGTTCAAGGTTCAAATTCCATCACTGCTGAGCTGCCTTTAATTAGGCATTGAGTTCACAATTGCTTGGATTGTACCTAGTAAAGTTGTATGAGCTGTAATACGCTCAGTGCATCTGCCAAATGGCTACATATGCCTGCTTAAGCCATTCTTAATTTCATTATAAAAATAAGTTGTGCCTAAGGCAACGATAAGGCCTACCAGTTTACCTACAGCAAACATCATTACATAAATATTGTGCAACTCCACAAAACATACTTATGTAACCCCATGAACTAAATATTTATGAAAGCCCCTTGACAAGTTGTGTTTACTGGCATAGGCTGCATCATTTAGGCAGAAACAACAACGCCGATGCTGTTTTAACAGAGACAGCATAGTGAATGTAGATGGAATATTTTGATCTCTAAAACTAGGCAACCTTTTTTTGTTAATCTGAAAACTTAGTTAATCATCTGAACTACATGCTACATATAGTATCAGATCGAGATTACATGTTCTTAACTATCTAGTACCTGGATTTGTGTAAAGTGGCAACGTTTCAAACAACCAGAAATGGTATACAGTCTCTGGGAAAATGTGGGCACCCTTGATCAAATTACATATTTAATTTTCTAACTGAAATGAAGTTAATGCAGCCTTGGCAGCGAAACTTTCAATAAACGATTATGAAATGTATTAGGATGCCTTATAAATCTGACATTTTTAAATCTCATACATTTATCTGACACCTTATCAAAATTACTGGTGAATCATCTGGAAGAGACCCAGATGTTTGTTCAAACCTAATTGCACACGTTTGCACAGACCCAGACCTGTTTCACTCTTGAGCTTTTTTTCTCTGATGATTTTCTAACTCTTGATATTAACTATAACAAATGTAACTTTTTATTAGTTTAATGTGAACTATAGTGGCATATTTGTAGCACCTCATAACAAAGTGCATACCCTTAGGTTAGGTCTGCAGTGATGAAGTCACTTTCAAATTTCATTATGGGCATTTCTGCATTTATAAAGTACGTTATAAATCAGGGATTCTGAAGGTTAATCAAAGTCCTCGTCTATGTTGTCATTAAAGTTATCGGGTCAACTGTTTTCTCACATGATGCCTCAAGCAGAAACTTGTATACATATATACACACATGGGCAATGAATCATAAGTGTGCAAGCTTATGTTCTCAATCACACACCTGCTCAAATACACTGCAGATACGTGCACTCAAATGCAGATATCACATAGCAGCAACGCATACACAAAGAGAGCTGAGGGGGATTTTTTTTTCACAAATCCCCACTTTGGAAGGAAGCCAGGGCCAAATCACAGGCTTAGCATCTTATGGTGCCCCTGAAGTTGTTGAGGGTTAAGGGTTCAAGGGCCCAATGGTGGAAGTCTGGCAAGTGATGGGATTTAAATTTAAATCCTTCCTATCAGTGACTTTAATCACTGAGCCGAGAGCACAGCGAATGAGACTGTTGAATATGAGCATTACACATTTTGAGACAGTAGTTCAAAAAAATTGTGGAACATGGAAAACTAAAGCAATGCATGTTTGTCTTCCCTCATATCTGCGTACAAACTGAATAAACTGACAGCTTATTGTTAAAGAAAATACATGTCCTTATCCGTTTAGTATAGACTCAGCTGAAATAACTCCTAACAGTGCTACCACCTTGTTAGTGCTGATGTATGACTAATTTAATTATGGAAATGCATATACTGCACAAGATCCAGTAATCTTATGATTGAAGGATAATTCCTAAAATGCATGGAATAATTCTCAGGCTTACTGGTAGACAGGTGAGTGGCACATGTAATGCATGGGAAAGAAAAGTGTGTGTGTGTGTGTGTGTGTGTGTGTGTGTGTGTGTGTGTGTGTGTGGGTGTGTGTGTGGG
>JAUZSU010129778.1:0-16918 GCA_034780255.1 Parotocinclus maculicauda
GTGTATGGATATAACCTTGTGTGTGTCGCTTACATGGCCACTGATGCCGATAGCAATGTTAAAGAAGCCAAATAAATAAAACTAAATGATTCAGTGATTCACTCTTTGTCCTTAACAAGAAAGGAGTGACTTTTTACTCTTTACTAAATGATTCACTAATTCAATCTCTGTCCTTAACAAGAAAGAAGTGACTCTTTATTATTTACTAAATGATTCACTGATTCAATTTCTGTCCTTAACAGGAAGGTTGACTGATTCACTGAATCAATTTCTTTCCTTAACAAGAAATGAGTGACTTTTTACTAAAAGATTCACTGATTCAATCTCTGTCCTTAACAAAGTAGTGACTTTTTACTTTTCACTAAATGATTTCGTGATTCACCTTTTGTTCTTAACAAGAAAAGAGTGACTTTTTACTCTTTGCCAAATGATTCACTAATTCAATCTCTGTCCTTAACAAGAAAGGAGTGAATCTTTATTATTTACTAAATGATTCATTGATTTAAAATCTGACCTTAAAAAGAAAGGAGTGACTCTTTACGATAACCAAATAATTAAAGTAATTAACTAATGAAGCACTTACTCACTAAATGAACTGATTTTGAATAGACAGAATGGAATTGAATCGATGTTTTACTGACTAAACGATTAACTGATTCAAAACTGGAGTCATTAAAAGTCAGTGCAGCGAATCTTGCTAAGAACCTGATCCACTGATTCAAACAATGGCTTTTCTTTAAAAAAAGCAAGATGTCAGTTATGGTCATTAGCAAAAGATTGACTGATTTTAAACACAGATTCATAGTGAATCTTGATTAATTTCCTTTAGTGAATTTGCTCATCTGGAGTTCGCTTGCTTCGGGGTTCTGCTTATGTAACAGTTCGCCTATGGAAGTGACAGAAATACCGGCTAACATACGGAAGCGTAGTAAGTGTGCTGTATAAGTACATAACTATGAGCTGAGGGTGCCTTTTTCATTTTAATATATATATTTTTAATTCCCTGCCTAGTGCATTTTCAAAGCCATGCTAGCACGGCTCACTCTCCGGGAACGCTTTCCCACAGGCACGGCCGTGATTGCTGCAATCCAATGATGGATGGTGCTGAAACGAAGTGGAAAACTGATCTATTGCTGGAGTGTGTGGGTAGAGTCAGGGGCTCAGGGAAGTTTATCTCACCCCGGTGTGGTGTACGGCTCTGCAGTAAAGACAATGAAAGCATATTTCAAAACAGAGAAGAGGGGAGGCCTACCTGGGGATTCTTGCATAATTCAGGCGAACGCAAATGCTTTAGAACAGACGGAACAGACTAGCTAAAGAGGTTCTCGCTGTGAATATTTTGGTGATGAAACACTAGCATGTGATTTCTAAAGGAATGATACACTTTGCCCCGAGCGGCGTCGCTGTGTTTAGAGATGTGGCGTTTTAAGGTCAGGGTTTGAATCAGTGAATCGTTTTGACATTATAGAGTCAGTGCTTTCTTGTTAAGGTCAGAGTTTGAATCAGTGAGTCCTTTGGTCATAATAAAGATTTACTTCTATCTTATTAAGGTCAGGGTTTGAATCTGTGAGTCATTTGGTCATAATAAAGAGTCACTTCTTTCTTATTAAAGTCAGACCTTAAATCAGTGAATCATTTGGTCATAATAGACTCACTCCTTTCTTGTTAAGGTCAGAGTTTGAATCAGTGAATCATTTGATGATAATAAAGAGTCACTCCTTTCTTGTTAAGGTCAGAGTTTGAATTAATGAATCATTTGATGACAATAAAGAGTCACTCCTTTTTTATTAAGGACAGAGTTTGTATCAGTGAATCATTTGTTCCTAACAGAGTCACTCCTTTCTTGTTAAGGTCAGAGTTTGAATCAATAAATCATTTGATGACAATAAAGAGTCACTCCTTTCTTATTAAGGTCAGAGTTTGAATCAGTGAATCATTTGGTTAGAATAAAGAGTCACTCCTTTCCTGTTCAGGGCAGAGTTTGAATCAGTGAATCGTTTTGACGTTATAGAGTCAGTGCTTTCTTATTAAGGTCAGGGTTTAAATCAGTGAATCATTTAATCATAGTGATTCATCTCGTGTGTGTGTGTGTGTATAAGTAGCTTACTAGTCGTGTGCTCTCTTGCACCTTAGCTCATGTTTGAATTAGGGACAGTTCCAGCTTGGTTGATGTGTTTAGAGACTTTTTTGTGTATGGTAGGTGTGTGTGGATGATTTTCTGCTACTTATTTGTTCCAAGCTGTAAATGTCAGTGTTTGTAAGTATTTCAGATCGTAATGTGGTCTTTAAACTGCGTACCAACAGTGTTAAATGACATTTCTAAATTCCAAAATGACCTTCAAACGGTTGCTTTTTCTTTCATCTTAAGACTATTTATTTACACATCTCTTTTCTGTTAAATAAAAACAACAACCAGCAGCAAACACTTAAATGGAGAAGCCTCTGATCAGTAAGGAGCAGGATTGTGAGACCTAATGATGCATGCTAATCTCTTTATTATCTACATGCTGGGGTTTCCCCGAGAGCTTGAACGAAAATGATTTTTGTTGTCTCATCGCCGTCCCACTGCGACTCAGGTGGTGTTTTTGCATTTCCATTCAAAGGATTGAGCTGTGCTGGAAAATTAGCTGCTTTGTAAACAGATCCAGTCAGAAAATTGAGGCACGGCTTTGTGTCACGCTGAAAATCCAGCTGGATAAAAGATGGGATGGGAGGACTGTCAGGATAGCGTTTGAACTTAAAGTCAAGCTTAAGAAAAAGGAAACGCACTGTGGTAAATCCAGACAGTCACACTGTTGGTAATAGAAGTGGTAATATGAAGAATTAATATATACAGATTTGGGAAAATCCTTCATGGTATAAACCAGTGTTTTGTCAAAGTCTCATCTTTATATTGAACAAATATCTAATCCCAAAGCCCTGAAAGGGAGATGGTGGCAAGGGAAAACTCCCAAAATGTTATAAGGAAGAAACCTTGAGAGGAAAGAGACTTAAAAGGAAAGGAGCAACTGTACTACGATTAAATGATTCACTGATTCAAACGCTGCCTGTAAAAAGAAAAATGTGACTTTTTATTATGATCAAATGATTCATTGATTCAAACTGTGAACTTAAAAAGAAAGGAGTGACTTTTTATTATAACCAAATGATTCACTGATTCAAACGCTGACTGTAAAAAGAAAGGCGTGACTCTTTATTATGACCAAATGATTCATTGATTTAAAATATAAATCGACAATAAAATCCATGGCAAAGCCAAGGAGATGGACGTAGACATTCCTCTAATACATGTTGAATCCATTCCTGTTTACTCTTCAGCACAATTGTTTCTCAATCAGGAAAAAAACCCTCTGAAGAAACCAAACTGTGAGCGTCAACGCACAACAACACTGATTACAGAGTAACACGGGGTAATTGTGCACAAACTAATCAGCAGTAATGAGCCACGGTTGATCCCAATCAGGAAATCGATCAATAACCCGAGAGGGGAGGGGCCGGAATGACAAAAAAAACAACAACAAACAACATGTGGTGCAGTGCTGCTAAACCTGTGTGTGAGTGAGGGTTCAAATGTGAAGAGGTCAAATCCTCGGAATCAAAACAAGCATCAGAAAGGGGAAGAAATGTCATTTTAGTGACAATGAATGTGGCATGGTTGTTGCTGATTTGATTTCAGAAGCTGCTGATCTACTCGAATTTTTTAGCCACAGCGCCTCCTCTAGGCTTTGCAAAGAATAGTCTGAAAAAGAGAAACTCTCCAGTGAGGACAGTTCTCTGGGTAAAAAAGTCCCATAGATGCCAGAGGTGATGCCACAATATCTGAAAAATGCCACGTCACTTGATAAAACGCGGATTTTACCACATGAGGGTGTAAAAGTGCTTTTCCTATAGCACAACCCTATAAAAAGGCTTCCAGAGGTTACTTTTAGGGAGTGCACCTCTTGGTGAGAGATTGTTAAAGACTTTTTGCCCGGGTGAATGGCTTTTTCGAGGGCATCATTGGACGAGGGCATTATTGGACATTGGAGAGAAGCAAGAGGGCAATTTGATTAATTGCATACATTTGGGCCTTTCTGACCTAGTTGTTAGGAGGGGTTGGGAGCAGTGTTTTTATTGGGGCACACATACCTGGTGAACAGGCTCTGGGTGTCCCAAACAGATCCAAGTAGAGAAAAACGCAAGCAATTCCAACATTTCCATTCCAACCATTTCCAGATGCTTCCTCTAACAAAAGGAAATTTGGAGGAATTTGTAACCATTATATGTTCTGCCATTGATAGTCAGACATTGTCATCTTTGTTTGCAGGGGAGTTGTGACTCATAGACCTGGACTGTTAAGTGCCTGGAACCGTATCGTCTTTAGTGATGAATCCAGGTTCTGTTTGGGATCCAATGCTGAGTATGGAGGCTTCGTGGTGAGCGTTTCAATCCAGCCTTTGCTGTGGAGTGACACATTGCCCCGCCTGCTGGTGTGATAATCTGGGGAGCCATCTCATATGACAGTCGGTCAACCCCAGTATTGATACGAGGGGCAATAACAGTTCAGAGACATGCAGGACATCATTTGTTTCTTCTCATATTCTCTTCCAACTGGCATTTATCAGCAGGATAACACTCACCCACACAGCAAGGGTTTAAGAAGAATGCTTTAACCTGAGTGGAAGACTTTCTTGACCTGTCAGGTTGCCAGATTGATCTCTAATTGAGAATTTATGGGACCAGGTAGAAATGTGCAAGATCTACAGGCCTAGCTGTAACATCTGTTGCATGTTCCACATTTGCTCACCCTAAGCTTGAGGAAATGTGAGAAAAAGCACCAGAGGCAGAAGCTGAACCTTGTCTGTATTTCTCTTTTTATAAATAAACCCTTTCTTATTATTAGATTCGTAATGTACAGCATGGTTTATTATTATGAAAAAAATTCCAGTAAAATGTGACTCCACCATGAGCGACGGCCCGGAATGGAGTATTCTTTAAAACCCAATAGCTACAAGCGAGTATAAAAAAAAGTAATCCAGAGTTGGATGAAGAACATCCCGGTTTGTTGCAGATCCCTGAGCCATGTCAAGAGCTCTCAGCAGAGCCCCAGAGCTTTAGAACCACCTCGTTCCACCGGGAGCCACCACTCACCACTCTGCTCAACCGAACTGGTTTTAAGGGCACTACGTTAACAGAGTGAGCTCTCGTTGCTGGGAAACAGCTGAAATGACCCTGCTTTGATGTTTGTATGACGTTTAGAGAGGCCGTTTGCAGTCATGATGGCTGAAAGGATAATCTTTAGCTGCAGTCCTGCCATTTTTGGGAAGAGTAAAGAAAGAAAAAACAGCTCCCATCCACTGAAAGCACACATTGTTCCTCGTGATTACACCTCGACGGCAGGGGGTTGTGATTTGTGAGATCGGTGTGTATCGCTTTGAGAGGGTCGTTCTAAAGCGATTATGTCAGAGCAAATGTTCTAAGCTCGTTCTGCTGGGATGAAATGCCACGTAATGGGTGAAAATGGGAAAGTCTGGTGAAGAAATGATAGACGCTGTGTCAAAATGGAGCTGTAATTCTTTCTTATTTTTATTTATTCTGCACAATAAAAATCCCATAAGGTTCAACAGAATCGTCTGAAAGCCAGAGATATCACACAAAATCACTACATTATGCATTTAATTCTTCCTTATGCTTCTTCCAAACCCCACGGTTACAGGTAAAGGCTTCCTATAGACACCTGACCAACCCTTAGCCCCCCTTTTTAGCTAAATACACAACACAGCTGGAGTTTCTTGTACCTTTTTTTACTTCTACCTGCATTTCTAACCAATAAAATAAACCTTTTTTTTAAAGACAGCCTGGTGGGTGGATTTATTATTTAATTTGCATTTTCCATACTGTCTTAACTTTTTCTGATTTGAGATCATTCTAAATTTGGCCCAAGATGAATAAAAAAGATAATAAGGACAAGAATTAAAGATCTGCCTGGCAGTATTGTTATAAAAAAAAGCCTTTAATCCAGGCTGAATGTTTTATCCAAATAAAAAAAGGTTAATTAAAATATATGATGGTTCTCCGATAGCTCTATCTAAGTATGTGTGGCCTGAAAATCTGAACACTCTTTATCTTTTTATAATTTTTCATATAAAATGTTTTTCAACATCACACTGTAAGCACGTCCTCAGTAAAACACTCAGCGCTTGTCCTTAAAGAGTTAAAGAAGCTGTAAACTTCTAAGGCTACGGTATAAATCTGTGAGCCAGTCCATCATCCCCACGTCTCATGAGCCCTGTCTGTGGGAATGACAATACCTGAACGTGGTGTTTTAGGGAATTTGACTTCAAGTGCTCTTGTTCTGGCAAAATAAACATTGGAATGGGAACTTGTTATAAAGCTTATAAAGTCAGCTCTTAAAATAACGGGACGTGTGGCAGACAGAGCTGTGGGCGAGTGGAAAAACTTTGGTAAATTATAGATACGATTGCAGTTAGGGGCTTGGTTGGATCAGGAATGGCTTACTGACTCGTTAATGAAAAAAATATAATAAATACAGTATTTAAGAAAAATGTTTATTATTCAGTTTGCCTTTAATAAGAATCTCATTTTAATTTTATTTTCTATTTTTGAATGCCAGTTTAGTTTATTATTATTGTTAATATAGTCGAACCCCGGCTCCCTTTATGAGCTCATCGAGCAAATAATGAGTGTTTAAGGTGGTAGTAACATTGGTCACCTGCAGATAACACTGCATGAGAATGAACAATAACTATCCATAGATTGAGAAGAGGTGGTACAGTGCAGTGTTAGTCTTGTGTAAAACAGGTCACAAAGCACCTGATAAACATTGCCATAAAGGAGCGATCACATTTGGGTGTGCCAAAGGCTGTAACATGAAGGAAAAAGCTGAATTTTTTTAGGACTATCAAAGTGTACAAACATACGGCTCTACCAGCAGCAGAATTGTCTCTGAAAGACTGAACTGATGGACAGGGTCCTCTGAAGTGTTCTTCTAGGCAATAATTGCTTTTAGAAGAACATAGGTCCTTCAGAACTAGTTTCTGAAGGAACACTCTGCAGGAAACTGCATACCATGAACATACGGAGCAGAGTGGCACTCAAAGGCCTTTACTCACTTCTGCTCACAAAGCCGCCCAGTTACAGTGGGTGAAAAAGCCTAAAATTGGACTGATCATGACTGGAAATGTGTTATCTGGTTTCTGCCTGGACGTGAAGACATGTGAGGACTTATTTTACTGAGGGACAGAACTGAACTAAATGTGGATAGATGTCTATCCTACATGAACAGCATGGGTAATGTCAGGAGATCCGGTTTAACAGAGCAGGGGGCTACGAAGTCTGAATCTAGGTCAGATCTGGAGGCGAGGGCTTCGCTATTTGATTACAAGGACAGAAAGACTTCAGAAAAGTTCAGTATTGAGCGGGAAAATATCTCCATCACTCATGTCAATGCTCCTAACAACCGCAGGCCGTGTAAGCTCACAGTGATTTATCATTATGGATTATTTCAGTGAAAGGTTTACTAAAAGTCCGCTGATGAATCGATGCTGCTGCTTACCTGGATAAAGATCAGAACGAGACCTGCAGCTCATGATGGGTGAAGAGTGAGGTCAGCTGTTTACCCCAATCGCTTCTACAAAACTAATATTAATCAGCCGTCCTTCTGCGGTAGTATCCGTTTCTCAGTTTAATCGCTGATTACATGATGAGAGGGGAGCGTCAAGTCATATTAGCAAACTGACCCAGTCATCTAGGTACCTGCTCAACACCATCAAGAGAATTCCACCCTTCCTTTAAAGTGAAGCCATCCAGGTGCTTCTCCAGTCCCTGCATTACTGCAATGATCTTCTGGCTGGTCTTCAGATCGGTACAGTTAGACTCCTATGTCTACTGAATGCAGTGGCTTGTTTGGTTTTCAACCTACCAACTTTGACACAAACACCAGGTGTCACTAATGTTAGATAAGAACAAGCAACTGGGGCGACAACTGGCGCTAAAAGTGAAAGCTAGATAATTGGAGAAACATGCTTCATCTAATGAGCCTTTAATTTATCTGGCTAACCTTACATAATAACTGTACCTAATTAATCTTACATCAGTCCTTCTGTCCTCTGGGAGAACATGCAAAATCCACACTAAAGCGCATACAAAAGTACCTGAAAGATGGTTTGAAAAAAGAGCTAAGTTGTTAAGTCAGCCATCCATGTCCAATTAACACGACCATAGATTAACAGTTACCAGTTATCATCCACATACAAAGCAGTTCGAGATCCCTTCCTAGGTGGTTTAACTTTCATTCAGACCTCGACCTGTGACCCTAATGACTGTTGGCAGGGTCATTGATTCTTCGGACCACCTCCAAGGTGCGAATCCCACTAGAGGTTAAATAACATCAGCTTTTGGAGCAGAAAAATCATCCTCAAAAAGCAAAAAGTCCATTTGCATTCGACTGAAACACGCAAGACGACGCCACTTGGTTGTAATTTTCAGACTTTATTTTTTTACGATCAGCGGCACACTAAACAGCGCTAACTCCCTGGCGCTGCATTTCAGCTCCTATTTAATCCCTTTTACAACGAGAGACAGTAAAACAAAAAGGAATAAAATCAAAGTTACCTGCAGGCGATTACAGCTGTTCCCTGAACAGTGTTTAAATCTCCTCCACATCATCATCTTATCAATCACACGCTAAACACTCGGGAACAGATTATGTTTCCTGCCAAAAAGATGGCGTGAAAGCAGAGACGGGAGCAGTGGAGAACCTTTCTTCTTTCAGCTGAAGCAGGCCAATTAGGAGCACTTCATTTCAGAGTGGCTGCAGCATCGAAATCTGATCTCTGCATCTCCTGTCTCAGCACGAAAAACTTCTTGTTCTTCGGCTTGTTTGCATTTCTCTAGAGCATTTTCCGACTTTTCTGTCCACTCCGGTCAAGTGCACTCGAATCAGGAGCGAAGGCCGGCCTCGTCGAACCCACGCTCACTCCGGGTATTTCTGGCAGGCTCGAGAGGAAGGAACATCGCGCTCAGAAAATCAACAAGATACCAAAGTGATGCTTCGTATCAAATTCTCCGTCTGGCCCATTAAAATCCTATTGAACGCGTCGGGTTTTTTCCAGCACCTTGACTTTGTGCTGGATAAATAGCTACAATCGGAGCACATATTTATTCTGCTGTTGACCTTCTTCCTCCTAAAGGCGAGACAGAAATCCTCCAGAGTGTTGGCAGAAGAGCACGGGTGATGAGCACATATTTATTTTCTGCACTCCTTACATTCAAGTGGCTCCTGAGCAATTTTTCATTCCCAGACGTAGAAATGCAGATAATAACAGTCCCAGCTGAAAACATAATTACAGCAACCTTTCAGAAGAGTGAAAGGGCGAGATGGCTGTGTTAAATGCTTTGTAAAAAAAATGAAAATAAAGAAAAACACAAAACCGCTTCCAGGATAAGCACCAATGCGGGTCATCCGGATGTCCTGTTCACAGCGCTGTGTAAAACCTGAGCAGCAATTATTCTTTGCTATTTTAAATAGTTGTGTATCAGTTTCAAAGTGGGTGGAGTTTAATTTCCAAATATCAATGGTTATGATTCTGTTCAATATTGATTCGAGTTCGATTTGACCTGCTCACAAAAATGAGGGGATAAATCATTTTGAGATAGTTTGTTTAGACTTTTTGTGAGCAGTTTATTTTTAAAGTATGTTTAAGTAAAAAGAACCCTTTTCATTAAGTAACTTTTGAATTCAAACCTGCTTAATCCAATTCAGGGCCAAGGGAAGGCAGCACAGGGCACAGGATTTGGAGGCACTTTTAGGACACTTTAGAAATGTTCTGGTACCAGTTCCAGTCCTCACTCTGATATGTTTTTATTTTCTGGTGCCACTTCCAGTTCTCACTAAGATGCTCTGGTACCAGTTTCAGCCCTCACTTTAAGATGTTCTGGTACCAGTTCCAGTCCTCACACTAAGATGTTCTGATACCAGCTCCAGTCCTCACATTAAGATGTTCTGGTACCAGTTCCAGTCCTTACACTAAAATGTTCTGGTACCAGTTCCAGTCCTTACACTAAGATGTTCCGGTACCAGTTCCAGTCCTCACACTAAAAGGTTTCGGTACCAGTACCAGTGTTTATAGAGTTGCACCCCCTGACATTCAGTACTAATATGCACGACTTTCTCTGATTCTTCCATTTTAGTTCCATTTCAGAGTTTTAGTTCCACAAACAAACCAAAAATCAAATGAAAGCCTAATAAAGAATCCCAGACTAGTACAGACTGGATCCGGTGGTGTTTTTTTTCCCCCCTGATCATTTCCTGCTGGCACTCTTACAGTTTAAAGTTCTGAAAGGTTTTATAACCGAGCTCTGAAGTAATTATTTACACGGATGTGTTGTTGTTTCTTCTTCACTCCGTCTGAAATACGAAACCACCTGAGCGTAGAAAAACATTATCAAAGGCCGGATTATTAATCTTTTGTTGCGGCAGGGCGCGGCCGATCCTCAGAACGTCATTTCAGCCGTTCACGGGAGGTTCTCAGACGTCCCAAAGGTCTCGGGGGCTCGGTGTGGAGGTGTGCACGGCCCCGGTGTGTGTGTGTGTGTGTGTGTGTGTGTGTGTTCTGTGCCGTGCATTCGTGTGTGTGGTTTGAACCTTTGTTTGCTTTAGGTGGGATGAAAGCGAGGCAGCGAAGCTACGTTTGCTCACCTGGAGTCGCCGTCCGTTCAGGTGCATTCGTAAACAAAACGCCGGCTCAATGCTCCAAAAGCTGCGCCCTCGGGGCCTCATATTAAAAAATCAGCTGTTTGGGCTTTGATCTTTACCTTCCAAACCTGTGTGTGTGTGTGTGTGTGTGTGTGTGTGTGTGTGTGTGTGTGTGAGAGATCAGGGATTTAATAAGTGAAATTTCATAGCTCTTTTCCTTAAAACTTACAAAAATGGTTGTGTAAAACGAGGCACTTTATCTGAACACAATTAGCGTTTATTTTGTTGACTTTATTACACGGATCATTGACAAACAATGACGATGAATTTCCATACAACAAAGGAAGTGTCAGGTGGCTCGACCACGTATTAATAAATAAATAAAGAGACGGGTCTGTAAGTTCTGATCCGTTTGGTGCTCGGGTTTGTGGACCCACAATTCTGCATAAATATGAGCTAAAACATTCTCAGATCATCCCATAAATCCAAAAAGAACATAAAGAGACTCGGATTATACAGTAGATTATATATTTGGTACAAAAGCGGCGTCCAAAAAAGGCTCTGAGGAGCAAAGATTTGTTTCGTTGACAAATGCAGGACGTCCCGGGAAAAGACGTCGCCTTAAAGGCAGTTTATGTGGCGCTAAAAATCCCGGTGTACTTTTCTGCATTAATGCTGCATCACAGAAGAGTAAACGACCTTTACCAAGGGTCCGGACCCGACCCCGGACCATGATAGACCCTGGCTTTTGGACTTGTTCCTCATAACACTTTGGATTTTACTTTTGTCCATCTTTGGTCCATTAAAAGGTTCTGTAATCCTAATTCTGAATTGTTTAATGATATTACGCTCTGTAAAGGGAGTACAAAATATAAACCGTAAATCCCTCCTAATCTTTATTAGAGGAACCTCGTTTATAAACATTATTATTATTATTTATATAACATTATTATTATATTTATTATTATTATTTATTTATACAAATTATATATATTATTACAGTATATTTTATATTATTTATTTAAATATTTTTTATATTACTTATTTATAATATTTCATAAATTAAATTATGTATTTTTTAGAATGACTATTAATACTATTATTATTTATATTATTATTATTACATTTACTATTATTTATTTATATAATTTTTATATATAATTATTATTAGAGTACATTTTATTTATTTAAATGATGTATATATTTATTATTATATTTATTATTATTATTAATAATAATAATAATAATAATATTTTATTTATATAAATAATACTTTTATTGCAATTATTTATAATGCTATTGTTATAAAAAATAATATAATTTTATTGTTATTAATATTATATTGCAACTACTATTAGTTCTTTAAAAAAAACAATAATAATAATAATAATGATAATAATAATTATTATTATTTATATAAATTATATAAATATATAATTACAGTATATTATACAGGAAAGTTCTATTTAAAGTAACATTTAAATTTTAATTACAATAAATCATCCTACCGGTCGAGCTTCTTAGCTCCTGTTTGTTCCGAGACTCTTCAAACTCGGTTGATGTGTTTAGAGACTTTTTTGTGCCATTTACTACTTATTTGTACCAATGGTATTTGTAAGTGTTCCTGTCCCAGTACCTTTATCTTACAGTAACCAAGATTTTAATGTTTTTCTCACACATTAGATGATAAACTGGAGATCTTCTGCCCCTCTTTACTCCTCAAAAACTCAGCCTTTTCTAGATACTACCCCGATTACAATCACCTGTTTGGACGCTTCTTCATTAGCCCTAACTCGCCCCCCGTCCAGACTTCTTTAGTATGTTTTGCTGGTCTGAAATGGCTGGTCGTAACTTTATCTGATTTGTGGTGTATATATGAATAAATGAAGGCAAATTAGAGACTTTGCTCCAGCAGTTCTAAATCCATACTCTTACCATACATTGTGTATAACTGTAATACGTTGAGCAAATTGCAGGAAATACTAATTGTGTAGCACAGTTTAATAACAATGTTGGGAACCTTAAAGGCGATAAAAGTGTCTGAATGTTATAAACGCTGTGTTTTACAGATGCTTTAAATCTGGAGCTTTAAAGGCTTTTGGGTGGCAGTGGAATCGCTGCTCGGTTGTAAATCATCAAAAGCTGTGTGTATGTGCATTGTGTTGCGCTGTGTACACGGAGCGCTCTCTATAAAAGCTCCGAAAGTGATAGATGTTATATTATAGGTGTGAGCCGACTATAAAGGTGTGGTTTAAGTTGTGGTAAAAGCACCGAGGCAAAAGAAGCTGACAATTATGGTAAAAACCCAATTATCTCTTACGTTCAAGCAGCAGAATAAATAAAACTGTTCTTTTAATTTAGCTGTAGTGTACACCAGAGAATCCAAATACTGCTTTATCTTACTGAAAAAAAAAACCCGATTCCTCCAAAAAAACTCCTACAAGTGTTTTAACTTTAATAAAGATTTACACTTAAATAGCTTTAAAATAAATCGTTCTTAAATAACACCTTAGTATGTATTAATAGTGTAAAAGTACTCATGTGCAAGGTCAATTGGTGTCTCCAAAGTGTGAGTGAGGTTAGGCTCTACCTGGTCTGGCAGACAGACTAATTACATTTGAAATTCTGTTATATAAAGTGCTTTGTTATTCAATAAAATACTATTTTTTAAGTTTACAAAAACCTAATCATAATTATGGTCTGCGTTTAAATGTTATAATAATTTTTAGAATTACTATTGCTACAACTTGTTTTTGATGTTATTATTATTATTATTATTTAATTAAATAAGGTTTTATTATACATGTATTATAAAATGTATTATAATGAATTAACTTATGTATTATTTAAATTATGTATTTTTTAGAATAACTATTAATGCTATTATTATTTATATTATTATTATTATTAAATTTATTATTATTATCATTTATTTATATACATTTTATATGTATATATTTACTATTACAGTATATTTTATTTATTTAAATAATGTATTTTTTACAAATAACTATTAATACTATTATTATTTTTATTATTAGATTAATTAATAATAATAATTATTATTATTATTCATATTTATATTATTATATTAATTATAATAATAATAATAATAATAATAATAATAATAATATTACTAATAATAATTATAATAACATAATTATTATAAATAATACTTTTATTGTTATTTATCATTTTATTGTTATAAATATAAATAGAATATTATTGTTATTAATATTATATTAGAATTACTATTAGTACTTAAAAAAAAACAAAATAATAATAATAATGATAACAATTATAATTATTATTATTATTACCATTTATATATATATAAAATTACAGTATATTATACAGGAAAGTTCTATTTAAAGTAACATTTGCTTTAATTACAATAAATCATCCTACCGGTCGAGCTTCTCAGCTCCTGTTTGTTCTAGAGACTCTTCAAACTCGGTTGATGTGTTTAGAGACGTTTTTGTGTCATTTACTGCTTATTTGTACCAATGGTATTTGTTAGTGTCCCTGTCCCAGTACCTTTATCTTACAGTAACCTAAAACAGGTCAACGATCTGTGGAACGAAATGTTGATGTTAAACACCCCCCCCAATCCCCACCTCCCCACCCACCCAAGGCCACTTAAGCAAACGCAGGATGCACATTACGAAGCAAACAAACGAAACATCTACAAAAGTTTCCAGATGCTCCAGGTGTTATTTTGACGAGGCTGGAGGTTGTGGGGATCTGCCCGTTAATAAAAAACAAAACAAAAAAAACAACATGTTGCACAAGAGCGCAACACCTGAGTCGATTCAAGCGGTGAAAACAGACGTGCGCGTAAATAAATTCTAAACGCTGCTTTGATCCTTTGATAGGTGCGAAGCGTCCCTGTTCTCGGTCCAAGCACCTGATCCTTCAGGGGCGCCGGCGCTGCCAAACGCCAGTAATTGCCTGTGCCAGCGTCAAGACGCCTCTGATAAATTACTCAGCTAATTGAAATAATGGTATTTGCCAAAGCTTGTAATTAGTCGTGAATAATTAGCCATGTGTGATTGGAGTGCCTCGAGAGCGCCTAATCAAATAATTTGACCTCGCAGATTCGGAATATCTCTGTGATAAACACGGCATCTTGCCTCGTCGTGCCGGGGAGCCCCGAGGTGCGGGTTTATTTGGGTCGTCTGTTTATTTAGCCTAGCTCGAGCGTCGCAGGCCGGCCCTACGTGGGCAGATATCGGGTGTCCCGTGGTGCTTGTTTTTGGACGTTCATGAAGTGTGAAGCAGAGGTGTTAATGAGGTGTAAAGGTCCATTAAGCCGACGTTAAAGCCTGGACCGAGGGAGGGAATTTCTTGTCCCGGCTCGCTTTAAGGGGCTGGAAATGAAAGGAGACGGAAGCTCTCTGTGTGGTGGAGGTTTATTATTTTTAAGCCGATCCAAAATTCTGTCCCACAGCCCGTCAATCCCGCATTCAATGCCCCTAAATTTGTCGACAAACTTTGTTCCGTTCCTCTCGAGCATCGGGGGGCTAAGCTTATTAGAGCCCATGACATCATGAAGGAAGGTGGAAGGTTCGCAGTGCATTAAGTGTCCCAAAACCAACCCCCATCAGGCTGAGCCCCGTTTAATCCCTGAGCAAACTCAATCGGGTAAGTACAAGATTCAACAGAATTAAGTCCGAATTAGAGACGTCCGTACAAGAACCCGCACAAGCTTAAGCCAAAGTTTACCCCCTCCCACCCCCACCGCCATCGCCACCCCACCCCAGGGTCAACAGACGTGTTTTGTTGATTTTCTGGATCAAATCAACTTTAAACAAACTTACACAGAACCCTTAGCAGGACAAACAAGAACAGGAACGAAGCCAAACGTGCTAAGCTGCGACGTGTTTTCCAATCTGTGCATTAACGTGGGCACATTTCCTGTTGGCGTCCCGCACATGGCAGGGTTTTTTTTAGAGCCGGGGGTGCCAAAACTTTTGCACAAGACCGTATTTAAACCCTCTCCCTCTCCCTTATTGCTATGCAGTGCACACACTCTTAGCTCAGCAAACGTGGATCCATAGAACTGGTGAAAAAGAAAGGAGTGGGGGGTGGTGGTGGGGGGGGGGAACTCACATATACACACACACACACACAGCTTTCACTCTTCAATCTCATTTGCATCATAGCTGCTGGAGACCTGTCAGTGTGTGTGTTATTCTGAGCTTAATCTAATCGGGTTCACAAACTTTTTCCAACCTGAACTCATCAAAAATTTCTAATAATAATAATAATAATGTAATTATAAATAAATAATATTGTTATATATGAATATATTTTATTGTTATAATAATAATAATATTAATAATAATAATAATAAAAGCAGAACAATCATTGTGTCGTACAATATTTAATAGAAAACATAACATAAAATATTAACATAATAAACTTATTTTAAAGATTAATATAAATGTAAATTATTGTATATATCATACTTTTTTAAAACAAAATTTTAAAAATCTTTTTTTTTTATTGCTATTTATATTTGTTCACTTTATTTAAATTGTATAACCATTATAAGAATTACAACAACAACAATAATAATAATAATAATAATAACAATAATAATAATCTACCTTATAATATGTATTATAAAATATTATTATAATATTTTTTTTAACAATAATACAAATGTCCGTTATATTGCTTTAGTATTTAAATTAAATGTATATATATTAAACTTTTATAATATTTCTTTTCATTTCAGATATTGTTTATTATTGATATTATTATTATTTACATTATTATTAATAATTAATTATGTATACATTATTATAAATAATATAATATACAATAACAAGTATTAAGATGGATTCCTTTAAATAAAATAATAATAATAAGCATTAATAATATAAAAATTAACACAATATTACGTTATTATCACTTTTACACTGCTTTTTAAACGTTTACACACTTCAGGTCAAAAAGTCAAACACTGTAGAAAATACAGTTTAAATGATTTAAAACTTAAATGAAAACATATTAATATAAATTATATATAAATTCTCAATATAAATTATATTTAAAAAAAATCACAAAACAGGTCAGAACAGGTTAAAAATCTAAACGTAATAAAGACGTTCTGCAAATAAATATGAATAATTAGAAAATCTAACACACACACACACACACACACACACACACACACACACACACACACACACACACACACACACACACACACAC
>JAUZSU010129789.1:0-16918 GCA_034780255.1 Parotocinclus maculicauda
TTTAATCGGACCGGCCGGTTATTAGGACCAAAACGATCCCGTCCCGATGTGGTCCCATTAACCGGAATCGACTGTATGTCTTTTTGGATCATTATCGTTTTATATTTAGACCCAGTTTGAAGCAGCAGATGATTAGCCGTGGATCACTAGCGACTCTCCAAACAGATCCTACAAAAAGAGAGCTTTGTAAACGCTTATCTCGACTTATTTACCACAATTGTATCGTCCGTCTGGATCTGTTTGTAATCCGCTCGCTGGTGGAATCTCTTGACGGTGCAGGAGAGCGTCGTTAGGGAAGATTAGGAGAGGATTAGAAACCCTGAAGTGTGCTCATCACGCCATGCTGCCCCAAACATCAGAGTAGGGAGATAAGAGCTGACGACCACGGCCACGGCTTCTCCCTGGAGACCACACAGCAACACAGCCTCACCTCCACGCCGCCAGTCCTCCCCACGACCCTCAGCCTGCGATGATGATTAACCAACTCCTTCATTTGCTTAACAGATTAGCTCAAAAAGGTGTGATTAAGTTTGTACAGCGGGGCTCGTGCTCGGCGCCGTTTAGCACGCTAGAGGAACATAGCTTGTGTTATTATACAATATAAATCGTTAGGGCGGAAATGATTCGAACGATGCTTAAAAACTGGGAAGTGTTACACGGTAACAGTCTGTTCTCATAGCGGATGTGGCAACTAAGGGCACATGAGCACCGTCTCTGGTCCTATGAGTCTAGAAGATGGTCCTGCACAGGGAGACTCTGGGTAATGGGCTGCTGGGAATCCCTGGGTCTGGACGTTGAGGGATTTAGGTCTTCGTTCACCTTTAAAAATCGTTCTGATTGGTTTGAGTCGGACGGTGGAGCTGCATCACAAAAAGATCAGATCTTTAAGGGTCAACGGAGGTGGAGATCGACTTTATATTGGACGCCAAGGTTGGAGAGAACGTGGAAAGCCATAAAAAATTGGATCGTCCACCTTTGGATGAAGGTTGAAGATTGAAGATTCTTTGACAAACATTAAATCCAGATGTAGAAAATCAAATGTTTCGTATCTGATGCATAGAGAAAACTTCTCTATGAGTTCCTGAACTCCTAGGATCAATCCCCACTAGACCAAATGGTCCAGAGTTCAAACCCCAGCTTGTCCAGACTGCCACTGTTTGGTCCATTACCAAAGATCTTAAGGATTACCAAGGATTTTAGATCTTCACAGAGCATCTGCTAATTAGGAGGTTGAGGAACCCACTGTTGGGTCACCTTGTGGGTTTAAGGGTGTAGTTACTTCAGGCTTCTGAAGGTGGCGTTGCACGAGGATGAACAGGCTATAAATACCTGTGGGGTGTGTGACGGGTTTCATGGATTGAGAAGAGGTGGTACAGCGGAGTAAATAGCTTGTCTTGTTTTGTGGGAATGGGCCACAGAGCAGATTATTAATGATTTGCAAAAGGGAGTGGTTGCATTTGGGCGTGCCAAAGGCCATAGTGTGAAAGATCATACTTTCTAAAAGTGGCAAAAATCCCAGTCTACAGGAAAGTCGGGTCAGAAGAAGATGAAGCTGACAAGTTTCTGCATGAAGTGCATACCATGAGCATACAGAGCAGAGTGGCACTCGAGGTTACAGTGCACACAAATTGGACTGTTCGTGATTGGAAACGTTGGAAATTGGGTTTATCAGATCACATGAGTCTGGTTTCCATCTGGATGTGAGTGATGCTGGGCTGCAGGTGTGACTGATTGGCATGGTGAACCTCCAGGAACCTGGTGAGGTTACCTTTTGTCATTTTGTACCGGCTGCTCCGGTGGCTCATTCACGGGACGTTGATCTTAGCTGAAGTTTAGGTTTTGTAACCCGCCCCTTCTAAGAGGATTTTAAGAAGATCAGTTGTAAGTCACTCTGGATGCTAAAAGCTGTAAATATAAATCTACCTTCTCGCAGGTCAAGCGACGCCGTGTAACCAGAAGCAGGAGCAGAAATGAGGAAGCTTGGAAAAGCGCCAGAGGAACCCGAACAGAAATCATCCTTCTTTGAATCATTAGCCCCATGAGAAGCCTGTGTTGTTATTATCGTCTCGGCTCTTTATCAGGCGTCTCCAAACGGGCGTGAGAGATAAAAAGCGCTGGTGTATGTAAGCCTGGATTCCCGTCATGGCCTCTGTGTAATCTCGTGTATTACACGTTCAGCCGAGAGCACACCCTTTCATCCCAGACGCGCCTCTCGCGCAGATCTTTCTAAAACAAAAAAAAACGAATTGCCGCCATCGCATGTGGTCATTTCTCCCGCCTGAGCTTGATTAACACGGTTATCGCGGTCACAGGACGCTCACAAACAGGTGATAAATATCTCCAGGCTTCCTCTGCCAGCTGATCGGGGCCCATAGTTATTTTTCGACTAATTAACCTCACGTCCAACAAGT
Organism: Parotocinclus maculicauda; assembly: GCA_034780255.1. NCBI lineage: Eukaryota > Metazoa > Chordata > Actinopteri > Siluriformes > Loricariidae > Parotocinclus > Parotocinclus maculicauda. The sequence continues at coordinate 2,412 of JAUZSU010129789.1, forward strand.
GTGAGCCGGGATAGCGCCGCTGACCCCGGAGCTCGCTAGCCATCTGCTCTGAGCTCGGCGACGGCGCCAGGCTCTGCCGAGGCACCCGGCAGATGCTCGGCCCGGTCCCAGAGGCGCGTAAGGCGTGTTCGGCGGCACCTGGATCACACGGCTGCATCGCCTTCGCCGAAAACGCCGATCACGCCACAGCAGCTTCAGCTGTTCCATGTGCGTTTCTCATAAATCTCCAGAATAAGCCATCCATCTCCCGCTCTATTACACAGATCAAATGAAGAGCTTCGTTTGGGGTTTCTGGATTGGTCTGGAGCCCACGTGGGATCTGGAATCTCTAACGTTAATGCTTACTTTACTAGAAATGTTTAGTGTTAAACGTAAAAACAACACTGGGCGGTGCCAGGTCGGAGGGAGGACCTCCTACAGTGACCCTTACCCAGCCTTGTGATGGACTGGCATCCTGGCCTGAAAAAGCAGGCTGAAAATCTGAAATACATTTAAAAAAGATAGTAAATCCATCCTAAAACGCACCACATTTATCTATTTATGTCTCCAAATCTTTGAAGCATCAAAGTTCAAGTCCCTGGCAGTGGTTTCTCACCACGTCGGGCACGACATTTAGGGGATTTTATCCTGGCGCTCCAACAGGGATGCCTGTCCAGTCCTGTTCAGGTCATGCTTATGAGAACAGTCAAAGAATCGATGTCCTTTAGGTATTTTTGGGAGGGTTACCCTTTTATTTAGCTCAAGTTAAGTTCCTGCTCCAAATCAAAAATCAGCAGGGCATAAAGAGATGGAATTTATTTTTAACATCAAAAAATACTGCTGCAAACTCAGGCAGTCAAAACGTCGTGTGAAAAAAAGCACCCAGTATTTAAACGTGTGGACGTTTGATCTTCATTTGTAAAATATTTAGAGACGGAGGAAATAAAACTATTATTCGAATAAATTGTTTTTTTAAAAAGGTTTTCTGTGTAGGAAATAAAACCAAGTATATAAAAATAATTACAAAACATGCAGCCTAAAACATGAATATTACTGACATGACATCAAAAGCAGAAAATCATTTTAAATGATTTAAGTAAAATTGTTTTATGTCACTAAATAAAGACGTTATACAGACAGAAAAAATAAATAAACATTTTCATTCCCTTTAGGGTCAGTTTCTACATGCAAAAAATATTTCTAAAATAAAATAACTGCAAAATGTTATATATTATAAAATTAAAAGCACTCGCTCTTTTAGCTCATAGGTTGCCAGGTTTGCTCGTCCTGGATCAGAAATCACCCAATCAGGTTTCAACAAATTAAAAAATCCATAATGACGTCTCAATACCTAACACACAAATCACTTATTTTATTAAAAATCAATTATTTCAAAACATCGGCCTCAATTTTAAGCCTCAAGTCATGAATTTTAGCATTTTGTGTCTTATCAGTCCAAGCAAATCTCAAATCCTTAATTTGGCTCCTCAAACCCTGAAGTCCAAAACATAGCCCTGGACCATTGAAGAGGGATTTTTTAAAGTTAAAAATCGTAGATAATTTTTTAATTTAGGCTTAGCAGCACGTGTTGGAGACGGACCAGTGCAGGACCAGGTGTTAAGAAGCACTGCTGGTCCAGATATTAGAATTTGAAGCGATCACAAATTAATTATTGCAGATAAGACTTCATTAAGCACTCCTTCAAAAGTCATTTGATTGCTTATTGAAATCAGGTCGCTGGCCTACACGTGTCGCCCAAATAAGGGCGCTCATTAAAAAAAAACGACCTGGAGAAAATCATTAGATCCAGTTCACAGCCTGAAGAGCCAATCAGCATCAATTAGCATAAGATAAACAATATTTAGTAGGTTTATAAACTGCTGGGTCAAACGTGCAGCCCTTATTATATGATTTAAATTGGGCAGGGCGGGCATGGGACAGGGCATCGCTTACGGGAGAGAAAATGGCAAAAGCTGGGCCAACACCCTTGTGCCAGTTTATAGAGGGTAACAGAGGGTCAAAAAAAGACAAACACCTCACAGAAAGGTATTTGAAATTAGTTTCATCTTACAGTACGGTGCAAAAGTCTTAGGACACCATTAGATTAGATATAGAATTGTATTTTTTTTGTTTTAATGGTGGAATGAACATATGGAATTACTGTCTCTTTATTAAAATATAACCAGAAAACCCAGGAAATGTTTTTGTTTTTATGCAGTATTCTATATGTTATATGGGAGAGTTTTTAGCGTGAGCTCCCCTTACAGCTTTATCAGGATACCACGGTGATCTCTTCTTGATCAGGAAAGGTCTAAACAGCCATGAAACCACTTTTCTCAGAAGGGGAACAGGGTGAAAAGGATAAGGTCATTACACCATCGCTTTATCCACAAATCTAAGGGTGGCCTAAGACTTTTGCAGCGCTGTAGTGTATATTAAATACATTATATAAGAGCACCTGCTTTTAAACTCATTTATTTAATATATTTAATATCTAAACATATAGTTATTAGCATGTCTAATTATTATTTTATTATTATTATTATTATGTGTAAGAAATCTGTATCTTTGAATCTCACATTTAATTCTGTCACAAGTTACGATGCCAACATTAATCAATAATAAATCATTAGGTTATGGTTTTATTTATTCTGAAATTCCATATTCAGACATATTAATGGATCTTATTTTCATATTTAAGCTTTTAATATTCTATCATATCGAAGAGAATTGCTTTTATATTTGGCTGTATGTATTTATTCGGTATTTTATTGCCTTCTATTTAATGAATATATTGTAACAGTTCATAACTATTCGCGTTTCTGTATTTGTGTGATCTTTAATCGTCAATATTCGTTCTTGATTTAATTATTCGGCATTTTTATGTGAAACAAATTCATGTTTAAGTGATTAAATTCAAATGTTAATCAAATAAAAGCTCAATACAATTTTCGTTGAACACCAAATATGGTACAGATACTATTTTTTAAAATAATTCCTCTGCCCTGGAATAAATACACAAATTATTAGATAATTAAACGAATTTTTATTATTACATTTAATAAATATTAATTGATAAATTACAAGACTTTCTTTTTTTCTCATACTTTGTTATATCTGATATTATTATATTTATTGTATTTCACATTTAAGGGCAGAAATGCCTCTCTTTAATTAATTATTCTTAATTACTGGAGTTTCTGAAAATAAATTGAGCGTTCCTTTTTTTTTTAAAGCAGCTTCCCTCCCGTTAATCATCAACCATCAGTTAAAATCATTTTTAATTCGCTTTTTTTCGTGCATTTGTTCCCCATCACACCAGGAGCTACAACAAACGAGTCCCCAATCAAATCCGAATAGTATTAATAACTTTTTATTAAATAAAAGTGCAATATCACACAGAGTATGCAAAGCGCATCTTCCGCATCCAAACACTGTTACAAACTCTTCATAAATTAATCGTGAGAAGGAAAAAGCAAACCCGCAGGAGTGTGTTACCGTGGGACCAAACACTGGGAGATCTTTTACAAATCGCCTTTTTTATTTTATTTACACTTTAAACCGCTTTTTAAACCTCCAAGCTTTTTAAGGGCTGATGGGACTCAATATGAGATGCGTTTAAAAAAAAAAAAAAGAAAAGTCAAAGAACCAACCCGGAGTGGTGTGTGTGCGCGTGTGTGTGTGCGCGTGTGTGTGTATGTGTGTGTGTGTGTGTGTGTGTGTGTGTGTGTGTGTGTGTGTGTGTGTGTTACTATACAAAAAGATATTTTACACATAAATATTCACAGTAATATAATTTCTATTCAGGCTGTTTTACATAAAGGTCATGTGTGTGTGTGTGTGTGTGTGTGTGTGTGTGTGTGTGATGCGCTCAGTTCCAGCAGAAGCTTCATCTGCAAACAATCAGGTTTATTTCGCACTGATAAAAAAATATCAGGTTCGATACTGATTCGGTCTCAAGAGTCCGTGTGTGTGTGTGTGTGTGTGTGTGTGTGTGTGTGTGTTTACGAGCTGTCGGTTTCAGAGTGCAGGATGAGTCCGGGGTTCGGTTTGTGTTTCTTCAGTAGCTGACTGATTTTCTCATCGTCCGAGTTTGGATCTAAAGGTTTGTTATAATCATCATCATCCTCCTCGTTTTCTGACGCGCCCTTCAGTCTCTCGGTCTCCGAGTCCTGCTTCTTCTTAGCCGTGGCCATTTCAGCCGCGTGCCGCTTCCGCCACTTCGTCCTCCGGTTCTGGAACCACACCTTAAAAAAGCAGAAATAAATTATTAATAATCATCATCATTATTATCATTATTATCATTATCATTCACAAAAAAAGAGACAGTCATTAAAACAAAGCTGCTGCAAATCACAGAAATGTGTAATAAATAAAAAAGGATTTCAAATCAAAATAAATATAAAATCGTTTCAATGAACAAAAAAAACTCTCAAACTGTTTTCATTTACTTTCTTTAATTGAACCGTTTTGCAATTCAAACCAAAATACAGCGGTGTTTTAAATTGTCGGTGTAATTCTGCGACAAAATCTTTTATAGTAACTTAATATTTGTTTTAGATATATAATATTTAAGCTTTAATAAAAAAAGGCAGATAAACAGTTCGTGTTTGATGATTTCATATTTTGTATCAAATTCATACATGAATTTTGCAATGGAAACTTTCTCACACCATAATGTCATGTAAAAGCATTTTGTTTTAATAATAAAGAGAATAAAAATAGACAACAGCACTACTGGAAGACCAATCTGATTCAGGACATTTAAAGAAAAGCTGAACGTGATATTAAATATAAAGAGACACTGAATTTAAATAACAGTGAAGTGCTGGCAGTAAAAAATACAATGCTTTTTTTAATAAATAAAAAAGTGTTAAAAGTGCAACATGAAACAAATAAATTATATAAAGCATATTAAGGAATGTTATAATATGTTAAATAATTATATATTAAATCATGTTATAATATGTTAAATAATTATATAAAGCATATTAAATAATGAAGCAAATAAAGCATATTAAATAATTATTTAAATTTCTAATAATTATTATTATTATAAAAATGAATTGTCTTCCATTTTAATCTCATTTTAGTGGATTTAATAATCATCGAATCACCATTTATTAATAAAAAGAATACATGACTTATCCTTGATTATTTAGGCATTTGTTATTATTATTATTAGTATTATTAATTTATTTAAACAATGATTAATTGAAACATTAAAAGTGGTACAGGTGTAATAATAATATTTATTTTCAAATAGATAGAAGCTTAACTTGGCCAACAACAAAAATAACAAGTGGTAATAATAATAATAATAATAATAATAATAATAATATATTTTTTAAAATAATAAATATTATTATTATTATTATTATTATTATCTACAGAGAAATAATCCATAACTGACTGTCAGGTGGTTTTTCACATTCCATTTAGATACCTGCAGAGTGTGTGTGTGTGTGTGTGTGTGTGTGTGTGTGTGTGTGTGTGTGTGTGTGTGTGTGTGTGTTACCTTCACTTGGCTCTCGGTCATGCCCAGTGAGTAAGCCAGGCGCGCTCTCTCCGGTCCTGCTAAGTACTTGGTTTGTTCAAAGGTTTTCTCTAAAGCGAAAATCTGCTGCCCAGAAAAAGTGGGCCGGGTGTGTTTCCTCTTCCCGTCCTTATCCAGCAACACCGAGTTCTGATCTGTGCAGGGGAGAGAGAGAGAGAGAGAGCATTTTAGAATTTCACATGAAGAAATTAAAACCATAAAAAGTGCAGTCTTTATTATTATTTGAATCTAACCATCCATCCCTGAATGCTCAGTGAACGTAATGATGGTGTTTAATTTAAATAAACATTTACACTTCATTCTAGAGCTGCTTTTTCACCCCGTTATACTTTTGAATTCACCTGGAGGACGGAAAGTGTTCAAGGAAGAACAGCCACTTTATTTAAGTCTTAAGTCAAATAATAAAATGGCTTAAATAATAATAAGATAAACATAAATATATTGGAAAATACATTTCAAATAAGAGCAAAAGTTTAAAAAAAAAAAGATTTCCATGATAAGGTTGTCTGTACAGTTCTAAGAAATGCTTAAATAGAAACATATATAAAATTATTAATGTTTTTCCCTCTAAATTGCTCTTACTTATTTATCACAATTATTTGGTTCTGAAATTCCACCCAAAAAAACCCAACATAAATTAGAAAGAAATTTCAGACGCGTTTTTACTACTTAAACTACGTAAAGATTTCTCCTCCCAAAACACCTGTCTCGTATTATTTTAGGTTTTATGAGTTCTGACTTTATTCCCTTTTAATATCCACGATATATTTTTTCTCTGCCCAATTTTCACACAACTATTTCTCATCCTAAAACACCGACCTGCTGTTTCAAAGCTTTACAAAAACTCTTTAAGCTTGGACTTACGAGGAGAACATGCAAACCGCGCGTCTCTCCAGTGCGGACTCTGCACCACCCCAGGCCAGAAGATGGGGGTCCTCCCGGGCAGCTCGGCCAGAGGTTTGGGGTACCGAGCCACGGCCACCGCGGCGGCGGCGCTGGGACTGAAGTAAAGCCCCGGAGGAGGCGGCGGACTCAGGCTGCTGAAGCGGGGCAGAGCGGACAGCAGGCCGGCCGGAGATGATCCTGCTCCCGTTGAGACCACGATGGGCCGGCTGAGGATGTCGTTTATTCCGTGCGGGGTGGCGGACGCTCCGCACTGCTGTGATGACAGTCCAGCCGTTGAGGTCTTGATCCCCGGAGACGACACGGGGACACCGCCCGGGTTTGGAGAGGTGGATGTCGGGGAGGTGGAGGACGCCGGGCCGGTGGAGGGGAGAGGGTAAGCCGGGTACAGAGGGGTCTTCATTTCGGTCATGCTGTGCAGAGCGGCTAAAGGTGGGGTGTTGAGGAGGAACGCGCCCTGACGAGGTCCGTCCATTTGCCCCACGGCTAACATAACCAAAAGTGTTCACGTTTAAAAACGCACGCCTAAAGTTCTTTCAGAAAAGGTTTTTTTTGTTCTTTTTTTATTAAATGTGCAAACGGATTCTTCAGTGCACCAAACCGGGAAATGTTCCTACAACCATTTCATGAACAAAGCGCACAGGATTGGGTTTAAAATCCCGATTTAATTGCACCGTCCTCTCATACCCATGTCCAGCGGGGTAAAATCCAGTCGCTCGGTTAAAAACATTGCAAATGCTGCAGGTTTGGCATTCTCACTGAGTAAAAATGAAGACACTAAAGAGAAAGAGAGAGAGGAAGAGAGAATGAGAGGGAGAGAGAGAGAGAGCTTTCTCAGCTCCTGTTTCACCGCCTTGGAATCTCCTCTAAATAAAAAAGCCCGTCTTTCTCAGCAGTTCACATATGAAGAGCAGGAAGATAATAAAACATTTCATCGACCCTCTACTCTCTTTTTCTGCAAAAGTCCAAACTTTGAGCGTGACAACTGGAAAGTAGAGGGGTTCGAACCCGGCTCTGATTGGCTGAACAAGCCCGTGACGTCTGACTGAATTTGGGAGCTTTTGCATTTGCACATTAAAAGAGCTGCCAGGGGCAATTAAATAAACATCTACACTATCTATACACTTAAATAAAATAAAACATTTAAAAAAAAAAAACCCGGGGCACAATGAACCCAGTCCATTCCGGATTTATATCTCTTGAGAAAAAGACAGCGTTACATCCTGAAGATTTAATTCTGAATGATCTTTTTTTAACGCACGTAAACAAATTGTCATATTATTCAAATAAATTGTTGTTATTATTATTATTATTATTAGAACAGGCATATATGAATCATTTTTCCTTTTTATTATCCCACCCGATTTGTCATTTTTAATCAATAACTAAGCTAAATCTTACACTATTCAATTCTCATAATTATTATGATTATTTTTAGATTCCTCTTCCTTTCTAAGCTTTACATTTGCACATTTAAAGAGCTGCCAGTGGACATTAAATAAATATCTACACCAGAATGAACCAAGCTCATTCCAGATGCACCACTTTTAAGAAAACGAGAGATAGACCTCCTTTAATTCTGAATTATCCTTATTAAATACAAAGAAGACATAAGATTTATCTTCTCTAGATAAAATGGGAAAGATGCTTTATTTATTAACCCATCATCACTAACTTGGCTGTATTTCGTACCATTTTATCTCTCACAAATAATATATTTTATTTCGATTCCGATTTTTTGCTTGATTTTAGACCACAAACAGCGTGTTTACCCACAATCACCCAACTCTGTTTAAAACGCGCTCATCTTTTACGATTTTCTCGACGTGCCACAAATAATCAACGCAACCTTATGGACTGAAGCTGAATCGCCATCGAATAGTCGATAGAAAACGTATTAATAATGCAAAGAAAACTGTTTTAAGTGCGTATACGGCGCGCTGTTCAGTGATTTACCATTTTAACAAAGGGTTACATGGTTAAAAGGTCAGTGCTTATGGTTGTTCTGCAAGCTGCAGGGTGGATTTTCGTTTCTGCACCCAGAGGAATCTACAAATTAAAACGATTTTACATGTTCTAATATGAATATATTGTAATATTTTGGCCTAATGTTCGTTTTGGATCGAGGCTACAGAGCCAGCAGTGGGAAATGGGCATCGGAATCAGCTCATATGTGCACAGAAATCCCAAAAGGATCCTATCAGACATGTAGAGGGTGAAAAAGCCTTTATATCCCAGCACAATAGTAACTGTTTAATAGAGAGGATTATTAGAAAGTCACCAGTGGAATCCTTGAACATCAGCACCGCCTGGCGGTCAATCTGGTACTGCACTGTACAGAGATAAATCAAGCCATTATCGTTTATAATTTCCACCGACATTCCTGTCAGCAATAAAAACGCCTTGTGATTGTAAATGAAATGATTAAACTCCTAAATAATAAACACTGTGCGCAAATGTGGTGTAAACCTTTCGTTTTTTGTTTTTTCTGCTCCTAGCAAAGGTCCAAGTTATGCTAGTAGGTTCCGAGTTAGCTAGTTTTCTGTCCGTTTTACTACACAAAAACGTCCACAGTTTAGTTTGTCCACTCTAGCTGTGTAAACACAGGCCTCAAAAGCTTCCATGTCGGGAACAGCTTGAACACTGACTTATTATTCCATAAACAAGATTATTTTTAAATCGAGTAACAATGATTTATTACCACCTTTGGTCTCCCCGGGGTTTATTTATACGTCGAAACTTTGGCCCAAGTTATACAGCTGTTGGGAATTCAAGCGTGAACCGTCGCAAGGGACATTATCTACACTTCTAAAGTATTAGAGGGTAAAAACAGATCAGGATGAAGAACAGGAATGTTTTTTAACCCCGCCGGTTGAGTTTTTGGTCATTCAGAGAGTGCTGGGCCAAGGAGGGTCAAGAGTAATGCTGGACTGGGTCCAGACTGTCGAAACGACACGACTGCTGATAAAATTAAATAACTCGTTACAATAGAGGTATGCAAAAGAGCGTCCATGGACAAACGCGTCCAACCTTGAAGCAGATGGGCTACAAGAGCAGCAGATCACACCGGGTGCCCCTGATGTCAGCCAAGACCAGGCAACTGTGGCTACAATCGGCATGGGTTCACCAAAACCGAATAAAAAATAGATTGGTTAACCGTCACATGATCTAACGAGTCTTGATTTCCGCTGCGACATTTGGACGGCTGTCATTTATTTGGGGTAAACAACATTAAATGATCATGGATCAGTCCTGCTCTAGACCAATCCAAGAGCGTGCCAACTCATTGTTGAGAAAAACCTCATCACCAGACTAAATAATCACTGATTTTTCTTTATGTTTTTAGAAAATGTAACCTCCAGAACTACAAAAATACATCGAAATGCTTCGTACCTTAAGTGAAAAGCTTCAGCTCTGCTCCTTGATCTGAACGATGATATGGAGATCCACCACACTTCGTTTTGAACAAATACAGCATCAGTTGATGGTGGAATGTCTAGGAGGGAAGAAATTGCACCAACTGCCAACCTATAAGAGTACCATCATGTTCCTACGAGTAAAAAGTGAGCCCAGGGCAGAACCCATCACGAAAACACGACAATTTTTGGTCGACTCGGTTACTCACGTGCCACAGACACCAACCCCAAAACTCAAAAGCCTCTGGCCAGGCCAGAGCAACAAAATTATAACCAACAGAACAGACGTGACCCTGAGAACGTGGCATTAAAGGACTAAGGAGTAAATTCCTGGCTTCACCCTCACCAGTCTCCCAAGCTCCAGGATCCACTTGAGGGCATCTGTTGCACTTACCCAATCCGTGAAATGTCTTGGTCTCATTTAGCAAGTCTTCTGATCCAAAATGACAGGTTTACGAGTTCTGCTCAGGGACCAAACAGCAGCTTGGTTGAGGTGGGATCTGAACCCTGGACCTTTGCTCCATATTCCAGTTCTTAAACCATCCAGATATCAAATCCATTGGTCTTGGTCAGGTTCATGACGCCGATTCTTTTAAGGGTTTAGACTGGCCTCACCTCCTCAAGACATCCAATCCAACTGGATCTGATGCCCAATAAAGCTAGAACACAACACAGGTTCGAACCCAGGATCCTGAACTAATGTACTATAAATATTAGACCACTTATATAAACCTGTAAACCACTACAAAAGGCTTCTCTTGCCTCTTTTTAACAATGCTTTATTCAGAGCAGGCTTGTGATAGGGTTCCAAAAAGGGACTTCCCTGAAGGGTTCCCAAAACCTTTACAATTACCAGGTCTTGAGGGAGCCAAGCCCCAAAAACAAGCTCATAGTATTACCCCTTATCCACCAAACTGGTCACCCCCATGACTCTTCCACTGCCCCAGAGTCCAGGGGCTGCATATTTAACCCATTGGTTAAACACAAGCCATGAAGCTCCCGATGCCCACAGTTACTGATTTGGAGCATTATGACCCCTTAGCACAGGGTGCCCCCGACGCCTCAGGTACCGGTTCCTAATCGTACCCACTTTTCAATATCAGTCAATGGGCAAATATCTAGGAGGGAAGAAATCTCACCAACCGTCTCGCCCCAATACCCTCCTGTTCCAGTACCACGCTCAAATTAAGGGAGCTCTTTAAAACCACCCGTCGTTTCACGAAATGGCAAGGGGCTTGATTTTTGGGCATCTTTGGTGCACTGGATAGTGAGGAATTTCCTTTTTAAGGACTTATGGGTGTAAAATAAATGTGATTTGGTGTGGCTGTGTGTAAAGTTCAGACAGAAAAAGGTAAGACACTTCAGGCGCTGCGTCGTTTAAACGATGGAATTTATTTACATTTACTCCCGCGCCATGAGTTTCTGCTTCTTCAGCTTCTTCTGGGAAACCTGCAGACGAAAAACCAAACAAAACGGCGTCAGATCAACCAAAAAATGAATAAATTATTTTTTTTAAATTAGCTTATCTTTTTCTTTATCAGAAAGTCAATTTGAACATGTAGAAAGTTTTAGAAGATGCAATTGAATTCTAGTATTAAAAACGAGTTAATATTTTCTAAAACGTGACTCTATGGCAACAAATCCTTAATTTTGACACTCGCTACTTTTCCCAGGGTTACTGGCTAAACACTAGGCATTTATAAATGTATCTGAGTTTATTTACGTAAGGCCAGACTTTTTTAATTGCTTGTTCCTCGGAAGTAAATATTTATTTTTCAGCACGTTTCAATTTCTCGAGGACTATGTGGGATCAATACAAGGAAGGAGAAAAAAAAATTAATTATAAAATTATTAATTACAATTAAATTAAAGTGAATCTAAAAAAATAAATAAATAAACAGAAGAAAATCATTGGCTCTCCACCGGAGGGCGGAAAAAAAAAAAAAAAAATTAATTAATTAAAAAAAAAAAAAATTTAACCACTGGTGCTGCGGCGGATCCGAGAAATACAAAAAAAAAAAAATAAATAATTACAAAAATATAAAAAAATATTTTTTTAATTCTTCAAAGATGTTCATTGGTAGATCCGCAAAACAAGCAATTTAAAAAAAGCCTAATAAGCCCAGTTCTTTGCCTTTCGTGTCGTCTTGCACTGGTAAAAACTCCCATAATTCATGTTCAAATTGACTCGATTAAAAAAAATAAAAATAAATAAATGTAAAAAATTTTTTAAAAGTGGCTGCTCAGAAACAGAAATTCTTTTCATCATGAATCCAAAGGTGTCCTAAGAGGTCATCAGCGCAGCCTGTAGTAAAATCCAGAACAGAAACAGGGGGAGACAAAAAGCGTCCCGAGTACCTTTTTCTTCTGGGCAACCTCCTCCTCCGGTTTGGGAACGATCTGCTCCTTTTCGGTGAGGATCATCTCGATGTGGCAGGGGGAGCTCATGTAGGGGTTGATGCGCCCGTGGGCACGGTAGGTACGCCTGCGCATCTTGGGGGCCTTGTTCACCTGGATGTGCTCGATCACCAGAGAGTCCACGTCCAAGCCCTGAAAGGTCAACAATTTAGGAACCGGGACATTTCCCCAAACAGCAAAACTGAAACGAGGAAATCAAAAATTAAAGAGGGACGAACCGATCCGATATAAACCTCACACTGATCCGATATCACTTGAATAATTAAAACAAACTTAAGACTTAAGGCAAACAACAAACTAACTTTATTAAATTAATTAACAGATATAAGTGCTCTAAATGGATACATGTCTTAATTATAAATTGTGCAGGATCTTGACAAAGCATTTAAATAAAATACATTTTAAAAAATGTATAAATCATCTTAAAATATATTTACAAATAATTTAGTGATTAATATATAATCAGTAGGTCGACGTACATTCAATTACTGTCTTTGAACACCAGAGGGCGCCACCCTAAACAGCATCTTATTGATGGAAAATAAGGATTTAGGATGTTCTCTTACAATTGGCTCGATGATTTTGACAAAAAACAGGTCTTTATTTTAAGGCAGTCACTAAAATTACATCAAAGTTTTTGTTTAAAAACAATAAAACGTACAACCCTTACACTTCAGAGATAAGACAATTTCACAAAACTAAAGTAAAAACACACGACCCAGGTTATTATTTTAATATCAGGACCAATCTTGGATTTTTTTTTTAAATCTTGATTGGATTAAATTATAAAATTTATTCTCGTCAAATTATTTTTTGGACTTAATTTAAATCTGGCTAAATTGGACTGCTTGCGTTAGGGACAGGACAACTAAAACAAAATAAATATCAAATATTTTTTTTGATATTCAAATCTAATAACAGACAGAAAAACAATATTGACGTAAATAAAGCGACGTGTCATTACGTATTATTTTATAAATATTTACGACTGAGGCGACTGATCAGATCCGTGTCCTTTTACTCATTTCCAGGACTTTTATTTTGTGTTTATTTTTATTTTTCAGGGCGTTTAAAAACAAACGAGGGATTAATTCGGTCCCCAAACGGACTGTACCGGCGGCCAAACCCACGCCCCTCCACTTCGGGTGGTACGTAACACCCTAACGGGGTACCTTGAGCTCGGCGTTGCTCTCGGCGTTCTTCAGCATGTGCAGGAGGAACTCGGCGCTTTTCTTGGGCCAGCGACCCTGGGTCCAGTCGTGTTGCTTAGCCTGATGGAACAGAGAATTTAATACGCATTTGGGACCGAAAACAGCAGCCCCACACACACACACACACACACACGTTCCCAGTCAGGCTGCTCAGATTCAACGTTTTATTTTCATGTTTAATTCCAAAGGTGTCCTAAGATGGTCGTCATCGCAACCCGCCGGGCACAAAGCGGTGAGGGAGCGGCACGGTGAAGGTGACTGACCTGGGCACAGCGGCCGACGCCCCCGTTGTAGCGGCGGAAGGGGACGCACTGGTGCTTCACCACGACGTCCTTCAGGTACTTGCTGGCTTTGCGGATGTGCATGCCTTTGATGGCCTGAGCCGTCTCACGGGTGTTCTGGAAACAAGGCAAGGTCGTCAGATCAAACACACACAGGCACCGAAAATATGAGGACGCCTCAAAGCGAGCCGCTCAGAACGTTCATTCTTTTCACGGTTAATCCAAAGGTGTCCTAAGAGGTCATCAGCGCAGCTGCCACGCCCGGATTTGATCCGATACGAGCCAAAGATTTACCTTAAAGTGAACGCGGAGGTTGGAACCCCGAGCCTTGCATGCTGTAACGAAAACAAAGGGTTAGGAGAATCTTTAAATAAATTTGAGAGGTCGTACTAGGCTTGAGCGTACTCACATTTGGTCGGGTTCTCGGGGTCGAGCGAGTAACGGACCATTTCTGCAGGACTACAAACAGAACAAGAGTTAAAACGTGGATACGGACATTCAGAACTAAAAAATAAAACGGTGCAGGAAGCTTTAATTTTGTTTTTGCGCTTTTAGATAAACGATAAAACGTTCCGTGATGTCACCGTGCGCTTTATTAGGATCGTTCTACAACCGGTCAGCTTTATAACGCCACATTTACTTTAATATTTTAATTTTGTAATCAGCCTGCTCCTCATTCTATAACAAGATCTTACACACAAGCTGTTCTGCCCGGCAACCGAGCTCTGATTGGTCGGCCTTT
>JAUZSU010129798.1:0-16917 GCA_034780255.1 Parotocinclus maculicauda
AGGGTGGCCCAAACAGTTATTAGGCTTAGGGGGCAATCATTTTTTCACACAGGGCCATGTAGGTTTGGATTTTTATTCTTCCTTAATAATAAAAACCTTCATTTATAAATTGCATTTTGTGTTTACTTGTGTTGTCTTTGACTACTGTTTAAATTGTTTTGATGTTCCAAACACTTAAGTGTGACAAACATGCAAAAAAACAGGAAATGAGCATTATTATATATATGATTCAGAATATGGTTTCTGATTAATGTGGATGTATGTTTATTATCAGATTCCCATTAAAGTCTTTGCAGTTAGGCCATCATAAAACACCTAAGGTGAATAGTTTTAGACTTCCACTGCAGTTCTGGATGTTTGCTTATTGACACACCAACTCACTTTGAACTGTCTGACATGTGGCCTTAGGGCAAATATATGCAGTTCCTTCTGTTCCTCAGTACATTTCACCTTGCTCTGATGTCTGTGATATGATTCATATTATATCTTGAGAAAGGAGGCATTCAAGCATTAGAGCAGATGGATGTAAACAATAGGCTTTGACCTCTGTGCCAAGGTTGGAAGGAAATAATAGTTCTGTTAAGAATTGCCGGCACCAGTAGTGAAGTAACTGATGCCATCTGCATAAACAATCAAGATGTTCTTCCAGTGCAGATTAAAGCTTATATATACATACATTTGCAAGTACACCCACTGTGACATGCACCAGGTTATTGGTTGAGAAAGGGAGGGGGCACTGGTGGAGGTGCAGTTGTCATGGAGATATAGGGGCTTTTTGTATCAGTAACCTTGAGGAGACAATAGAATTTAATTTTAAGCAGACAGTGGCTGGTCAGGAGCATATAGCAGAACAAAGAACCCTTTTATCCACTGTAATTATGAATTATTACTTAAACTAGTAAACAGGTCATTTGTAGGTTGGGTTAAATACTACCTTTAATGCAACAAATTTATGTCAGCAAAAAAACCCTGAAAATAGATAAGGATCCTCAGTGTTGCAGAGGAGGGTCTAAAACCTGATGTTGCATTAATTGTACATATGTACACCCTCCATAGGGCATAAAGGGATAAATAAACACACCACACGACCTTCACATTGCAAGACTCACACAGGGCACAATCTGGGATTTCTAGCAACTGGTTATTACTTTTACACCAATTAAGATTCCTCATAATTATTTATTTAATTCACTTATTACAGAGGTTGTCAACAAATTAGTATGTCATTATTTACCTACAGGACAATTAATTAGTCACTTGTGAGTGAAACATAGTATACCAATAGTGTGTAATATTACAAGTTCTAATGAGGTATGTTCTGTAACCTGGGATTTTTGCTACTGCTGGTAGACCTGTATGACCATATGCTTCAGTCGTCCGGCAAATTCAGCTGCTTCCTTCACACTTCACATTCCTTCACACCCAAATGCAATCACTCCTTTTGTCAAACATCACCATCTGCTTTGCAACCCATATTCCACATATCAAACAAGATATTTATTGCACTGTACCACCTCTTCTCAGTCTATGAATCCCATCGCACACTGCAGGTATTTATAGCTCCATCATCTTCGTGCCACGCCATCTGCAGGAGCCTGAAGTTACTACCACCTTCAACACCCAAAGTGACCAGTTTTTTCATCCGGCAAATATATATAATAATTGGCATTGTGTCATTTTTCCTGTTACAATAAAACTATGGTGATAATAAAATTCACAAATCAATTTAATGAATAATAAATATTCATTATAATAAACTGTACCACCTGAAAGAAATAAATTATACCGAAAAATTATTGGCAGCTCTACCAGTTATAATAAATTAACCTTAGCTTAAGTTTAGACTGAAAAAAGTGAGAAAACCATGTGACAGTTATTGCCCTCCCTGCATTTAATACTTTGGCTAACAGCAGTTAATCTTCTCGTGTAATAGCTTATAGCCTGCCTAAAACAAATAAAAGTAAAAATACATAAATAAATGAAAACAATCCGAAAAAAATGCTTCTAAAGGCCACAATGGAAAGTATTTAATTTCATGTGACCTCACAATACACATGAGTAAGCTTAATCAGTCTGAAGAAGCTTGATCAGCAATGTTTTTTTGAAAGTGTAGCAGCCATTTACCCACTTTTTCAGTGGGGAAACAGGGTGAAAAGGCTAAGGGTGCTAATGTCCACAAAGATTGAAATGAAGATCAGTGGAAAAGTGTATTATAGGGTGACAAATCCAGGTTTAAAATATATTTCCAGTTGCAGACAATATGCTATGTAAGGTCATCATAGCTTTGCTAAAACAACAGTGTCCTAAGACTTGTGCACAGTATAAAAAGTCAGGTGTTTTTGTAGGAAATGCAAGTGGAGGAGCTTAATGCGGTGAGGCAGGCGCTACAGGCGGATCTGGAGACATCAATCCGACGCATTGCTGATCTACAGGCTGCCTTGGAGGAGGTGGAGTCAAGTGATGAAAGTGACACAGAAAGGTACGAGCTGTCTAGAATTGCTGCCGAAAACGTGATAAGTTTTTATACCGATGCTATTTGTGGGGAAAAAAAATTCTTCTTGTCAGAGGGATTTTGTAACAGCAAATCCTCCTTATAGTTCTAGCTCCCATAAGTTCCACATTCTTTTGATGCCTTCCTTTGGTCAGCAAAAAGCTTGGCCACTGAATGTTTAATCTCCTGTCTTGCCTTGCTCTTCTCACACTTAGTGGCTCTTTTTCCCAGTGCTGACTGTGTGTCTTTTTTGCTACACAGTGTACAGACTGCTGTGGAGTCTTTCTCTAAAAAGAGAGAAGTGTAAGCAACATGTCAGCCTGTTCTCCTCTGTGTTCTCTCTACTTGCTTGTGTTTCGCGTACGGCTATTTTGGCATGAACGTAGGCTCTCTTAAACAAGCACTATCTTAGCAGCATGGATTAGCTTCCTCTGATAGCTGTAACTGTGCTTCATTTGTTAAGCAGCAGCAGCATGCTTTTTAAACGCAAGATCCAGGTTTTGCTGTGTTCTAAAATTATATATATAATTAGCAGATTGACTTATCTTGAGAATGCAAACGGTGCAAGGATAGAAGGCGTACATGCATTGCTAATATGCTAAAACAGAGCTTTGGGCTTTAGTGGTATTGATTCAATACAGACATTCATGCAATGATTTCATGCTGAAATTTGAAGCGAGAAGTGTGAAACGTCACGTGATTTGCCACTTGCTTCATGAAAATTGCTGTTCTATGATGGCTGCCATGCAGGAGCTTCATCTGATCCCCTTTGCTGATACACATACCCCAGTAAAATGTTGTTGTGCCCCTATTAAAATCACAGTAAAAAGTTTTATCCTGGCTTGATAAGCAAGACTACATGAAACGTCATACAAACGCACTACATTTCCCATAATGCCCTAACATTTTCCAAAAGCTTAAGCAGCTAACGCTTTTTGTTAGAGCCAGTTGGAGATTTGGAGATGCCAATGCGTTTTTAATTGTCTTTTTTTACCTTTAGGTGGCAATCAGTTTTAACCCTGTTTTAGTGGTCAGGGTTTTGGGGATTCTGGAATTTGTCTGTCTCAACTGGGGTGGGCTAGGTCTATGACACTGTGGCATACAAGCTGCAAACTAACCAGCCGTGCTTTTGTAAGGTGTGCAGCAATTGACAGACCCTGACTTTAAAATTGTTGCTGATAATAGTCATCAATTTTCATCCCCGGGTCCAGTGCAAATTGTGTCCATTTCTTCCAAAAACATCATCTTACCACAATACATATTATCACTGCATGATGGCCCATCCCAGATTCCTCCAAACCTGAATAACCTGATGGGACCATGGATATGATTTTAAGGATATGAGGCATCCTTTTTGAACAGTTAAGTTTTAAGTGGTATTTGTGAATCACCTGTTGACATACTGTTTGAAACCACATCGTTATTATTTTTTAAATTCATTACTAGCCATAAATTGCACCATCCCACCTTTTTTATGCCTTTCAGAAATACAGTCGTTAATTGGACCACCGGTTAATGGGACCAACCGCTTATTCTGACCAAATCCTAAAGTACCGAAACAAATCCTATTAAATACGTGTAATGTTATTTGCTTATTTGGACCAAAATTCCACTTAATCGGACCAAAGAAATAAAGAAGTCTGATCCATATCCTGGTTTGTAATTAAGGCTTATTAGAAGATTTACAGTAGGCTCCTCATTAAGAGCTTCATCTAATGAATTTATAAACTCATTATAATTAATTTATATACTTGTATATAATTATAACATTGCTGTTTTATTACGGCTGTCGTTGCTATGGTTACGTGTGAAGAGCCTCGGTCAGACGGTCATTATGGGGCAATATTGGCGCCCCTAGAACGTCTCTCAGCCAATCAGAATGCAGGACTGGATCTATCTGTGGTATAAGTTAATAAATCTTCACTCATCGCTGTCTTGTTTTTTCTTTTCGATGTTTAAAGTGGCCTCTAAACCCCTAACAGGTTTGGTGACAAAAACAAAATTCCCCATATATTTCAAAATGAGCTGAAGATCTCTTTCTGCCGTCTTCCAGACGTCTCTATAAAATATCCGAGCCTGTCTGAAGTGGTGAAGTAAAACGGTTCAGAATGTCCAGCTGCGCCCAATAAAGACACGCTCACCAGAGAAATTGAGATCTTTTTAAAAAAGGAAGAAAAAAAAAAAGAAAACATGGTGTATTTTGCAGAAAGAGCGTCCCCTCCACTGACCTTATCTGCATGGCGGGTAGAAACGCTCTGGCGCTGCTCTTCTCTTGGTGGGATTTTCTTATTACCTCCTGGACGCCAAGGCCAAATAAATCACGAAAGCTGTCTGTGAGCGGTTCGACCTGCTCCAGAGAAGCTCATTTATCATATTTCAGACTCTTCACATCTCTTATTCTCTGTTCTGCTCATGCTTTGGTCCCAGGCTCAGTTTCATGACGAGTTCCAGCCCTCCAAGGGACCTCCCACTGAGGACTCATTGGACTAGTTTTCTGTCATTCGTACATGAATTAGATCTACACTGATCACAAAAATGATGAGATATTACATTATAGGATCTTTCATTTTGTGAGCAATGTACTTGGATATAAGATAAATTTTTATATAATTAAAACTTCCTCCTGGGTGTTAAACGGCGAGTAGTGCCCTAAAATGATCTATGAATGTTTTGATGAACTGGTTTATTCGATGATTTTTTAAAGCTTTAGTGAGAAATTTAGCATTTGCAAAAGTTTTTCCAATTTTCCAAGTTTCCAAATGATCCACTGTAAGTATTCAGACCTCAATTTACAGAAATCAGTCACATTTAAGTTCCTGCCAAGGTTCTGTATCTTCTTTTTACTTCTTTTTTTATAAAGTAAAGGATCTTTTGTTCAGGAGACTTGTGTGTAGGTATTTTTAAAGCCATCGAGTCTCTGTCCCCTGATTCAGTCCTTCTAAGAGCCAAACTGAAAGCCTTTTCCAAACAGAATCGATCCTTCATTACAGACAGTCCAAGTTAAAAGTCGATCCCGAGCACAGGAATTGATTCTTCTCATTAACGACTAAAAGTCCTAAAGCAGAGAGTCAAGTAACTTAATTTAACAAGTGTTGGCTTTATAATCAACACATGTTCAACAATAATGTTTAAATTACCTTGAATTGAGTTATTGCTGAATATTAAGCCACCTGTAGTCCTGAATATAAATGAATATACACTATACTATACTAATATATATATATATATATATATATATATATATATATATACACACACACACAAAAATAATTCCAGTTTAAGCTTAGTTTCTGTAATCAAAAATGTAAACATTTATGAATTATATTTGTAATTATTAGATTGTAAAATATTTATAATAAATGACAATGGTATTTTTGGCATGTTTTTTATTTTGATGTCCAGTTTAAGCTATACTAGAAAATCTTTAAAAGCTCTAAAAATGTATACTTAAGGACAAACACAGAATATAAATTAAAAAAATTTTAAAATATTTAAAGTTAAGCCATATATAAGTATTAATGTTTTTCTAATGATGCAAGCCAAGATTTTCTTTCTTTTTTTTTCTTTTTATGTCCAGTTTAAGCTTAATTTGAGTCTTAAACATATTGGCCTACTGTAAAAATATATAATCAATGACAAACATGAAATATAAATCACAAAAAATTCTAATATAATATTTAAAGTAAATCAATCATAAATAACTATTCATATATTGTAATGATGCAAACCAAAATATTTTTTGTCTAGTTTCCATATCAAAAAATTATAAACTTGGCTGTGATATAATAAGACAAAATGTTTTTCACCTGCAGGCTTTTTAAGAGAGTCGCATTTGAATTCTTGAACATTCCCAAGAAAAGTGGTGTTAAGAACTCATGTTAAGAGATAAAAAGTCATATAAATACAAACTTATTGCTTATATTTATCACTCAAGAATGCCGGTATCTTTTTGAGTTTTGATCCTCTTAACATTTCTTGCTTTTCTTTGCCACTGGCGCCCTGGGCTTGTTCGATTTGTTATTGGCCTTATAAGATAATAAAGCAGCTTTGAGACAATTCTCCATTGCCAAAAGATCTATAGAAATAAATCTGACTTGACAAATTATTTTTTGTAAGGTTTGTACCTTGATGTAAACAGTGTATGTCCCTGGGGTGATAACAGTCGCTCTGCATCTGTTAATGATCAGTAACATGGATCAATAGCTCTGACTCTTGCACACGTCCCTCGAACCAGAGCCTGCACCAGTGCTTCAAATCTGCTGTAGGATCATCAGATCTCCAGATGAAGTGCAGCTCAGATCAGATGAAGGTCAGGTTTATATTATATATCTCTAATAAAGTGCAAATTAGTATATTATAATTACTTTAAATTAAACTTCCTGTAAAACTATTTTTTGATATAAACTTTGACCATTTTATTTACTCACACACTCAATTTTGTGTTCCAGTTATCACCACCGTCCGACTTCACAATCGACTTGCTTTATCTCATCGTTTCGCTTTTTTCTGTTCTATGCCGCACTTCAGTTCTCTGACTTTCCCATAGAGTGGATGATATTCAATAAGAGACGATGCTAATGTTTAATTTCATGCTCCAGAACTTCTAAAATGTCCCTCCAGCTGAAAGGACGGAGAGCAGAGCAGACCCCCCGCCCGGCTCGGCTCAGCCATGTTTCATTAATTTGGAACCATTTTCGGCGAGAAGGTGATGGCCGGGTCTGTCTGATTTACTCGACGTCTCTCCGAAGATCGTTTCCACTCTGTTATTTTATAATTACGCCATAATAGAGCCACTTGTTCTGAGCGTGTGTTTTAGGCCGTGGAGTCTGTGACGTGACGGGAACACGCCAGCTTAGTGAGGAACGCTGGAGGCTCGTAACTTAAGAGGAAAATAATAGCTGTTCCTCAACAATTTGGGATATGGATTTTAGATCTTATTTTAATTTAATGGAGCATTGTGTCAGGGCAGCTTTATAAACATCCAGATCTACAGCTCTAACTGAGCAAATCATATATTTAATGAGAAATTTAAAACGAGCATAGCTAGTAAAATACACTTGATTATGTAGGTTTGATCTGCCCCTAGTGGTTGAAGCGTGCATTGCATAAACCGTTTTCTACGTCTTGCCCTTCTTACCCTCTTTAGAGGCTATAAAAAGTGAGCCGACCATTTTGTTTTGTTTATTTTCAGAACCTGATCCTGTAAAATAGTTTGAAATTGACTTGAACTCAACCCTAGGGGGAGTCCGCAAGGAGGACGAGACTCACACAGTTTATTTTTGTTTAAATATAAACTCGGGTTGAATGTGTCGAGCTCCAGCAACTCCCACGCACCTTTTAGAAAATATTTTCCACACGGTTCAAGTTCCTCTTCTGCAGAGTTATTAAAGCAGTAACAATAAACCATGAGGAATTTACACCTAATACATCGGTTACATCCTGATTGGAGAAGTAAACAGATAAAGATCAAAAAGTGACACAGAAATAACTCTGAGTTTGATCAACAGAAATAGAGATAAAGATAAAGAAAAAGTCTTTCTTCTGGTACCAGTTCCTGTCCTTAAACTAAGATGTTCCATTACCAGCTTCCAGTCCCACAATAAGATGTTCTGGTACCAGTTCCAGTCCTCATACTAAGATGTTCCAGTACCAGTACCAGTCCTCACACTTAAATGGTCCAGTACCAGTTCCAGTCCTCACACTTTAAGATGTTCCATTACCAGTTCCATTCCCACAATAAGATGTTTTGGTACCAGTACCAGTTCTCACACTAAAATGCTCCTGTACCAGTACCAGTCCTCATACTAAGATCCGGTCCTTGCATAGAGTACTATGTCAGTACAATAACATTTAATTCATAACTAATCTGATTTGAATTGCGTTTGAGTTGTTACTCACATTGAGGATCAAGGAAGGTTGTAGATTAAAAGGTTTTATATAAAAATTTATGTACATCTCTAATTATAGATCAAGAATAAAGACTAAAAATGAAAGATCAGTAGCTCCAGGATCCAAAAGGTTCCAGGTTACCAAAAGATATTTTTGGGAGTTGGTTCTTCAAAGAGTCTGAGAATTGTTTAAGATTTTTAAGCATTTCCTCAAATACTCCTCTTGGGTCTAAAGAACTTCTTTGATGCTGTTATAGAGCAAAATTGTTGAATCCATGGACCTGCTGAAATAGAGTTTATTCATGTTTGTTTATTTAAAAAGCTTTAGTCTGCACCTGTAGTGTTTTTAAAAAACGTACGTACAGTTGGGGCGTTTGAGAGATTTTGAGAAAAAAACTTTTTTTAATTATTTTTGATTATAAATAGATTTATAAATAGTTAAATCTTCGATAAAAGATCAAGCCCTTCCAAGTCAGATTTATTTTTAGATGTCTTTTTATAACAGAGCATTGTCTCAGAGCAGCGTTATAAAACATCCAGAGCTACAGCTTTAACTGAGCAAACCCAGGGTGGCAGTGGTAAGGAAAATGTCTCAATCTGATCCATCCATCACTCTCTCAGATCTTAAATAATTACTGAATGGAATTCTATTCGTTCATTTTTATGATTAAAAGTGTTGTTAGCAGGACTAGCGTTAGCCCCGCTTATTTCTCACTCCAGGACCTCTCAGGCTGGTGGGAGCATTAGTGTGGCAGCAGGTCGCAGTGTGAACATCTGATTATGATCCAGCCTGGCGATTAACGATGCCAGCGTGCCGCTCGTCCTTTTGAGACTTAAGGTCATGCCAGAGTGCACCATGGGAAACCTCATCAAAATGCACACTCACCCTATCACCTTCATTTCAGATGACCCTCTGCCCGGCGGTGCAGGTGAGAAACCCCCTCTGAGGAAACGATGCCAGTCTGCTCATGTGAGAATTATTCATTCACGCCTTTATATTAGAAAAAGAGCAAAGACTCTGGATTTTAGAAATTGATTTGAATGTCAATTTAAGTTTCAGCTTTGGCACCTGGAGTCTTATTCTAACCAAAAGAAGATGGTACACTGTGCACATAAAGAAGTGCACATGGTCAGCAACAATACTAAGTTAGCCTGTGGGGTTCAAATGTAGCTCACTTGGAATTAAGGTGCCCAAAATGTGCCAAGAAATGGTGCCCCACACCATTACAGCACCACAGCAGCCTGAACTGTTAGTACATGGTTAGCTGATGGATGGACCCAGCAATTTTTTTATGTTGTTTCCATCAAATTCTGACCCTCTTCAGTAGAAACTGAGACTCGTCAGATTTTATCAACATTATTCATTATCATTATCATAAACATTATCTTCTGTTTTCCAATTTTGCTGTGCCTGTAAAGTGATATATTCTTTCTCCCCCGTTTCTTTTTCTTCCACACATTTCTGTAATGAGTAAATCTTGAATTGTTTATGGTACAGAGCCAGTTTAAGCCCTGTTCTGTAGATAATCACACTGTGTGCTAAGCTTTGTGTTTAGGGGTCGACCATTTATTGTTTATAATAGATTTAAGTTTAAAAATGATAAATATGTCCAAAAGTCACTGAGGTGATATTTAGTTTCAAATTATAGCTGACAAAATTTAAATCTCAACTGATAAAATTCAAACTGTAACTGAAATCGATGATGTCATCACCATAGAGCACTCAGTCAATCCACTGATACATAAACAAGTATAGCCAAAAGTATTGGGACACAAACTGACATATTGAGCAGCTGACGTTTTTTATACATAATCAATCCATTCTTTGTCTCTGCTGAACATCGAGTCATAATTAACGTCGTTCCTCTGATCTGTTGATTAACCAGAACTTCTAAAAGAAGAACAATTTTTTTTTATCTCCTAATGAGGCAAAAAAGCAGCAGCTGTACCACACTGGATTGATTGCTGCTCCAGACCTGTGTGGTTGGAAAGAACACACACAAACACACACACACACACACACACAAACACACACACACACACACACAAACACGCTTTCATCATGTTTCGTCATGGGCCAAAGCCAAAATGAGCCTGAGGTTTAGAATTATACGTTCTCATGTTCTCTTTTGACGTCGTCTGTCGCTGCCTAACATGAACTCTAATATCAGAGATCTGCTTCAGCATCAGGATTCTGGAACCTTCTGGATCCTTCAGGTCTGGTACAAGAACGTGTGATGTTCATGTCACTCTCATTCAGAAAAGTGGCTGCATATTTACTTACATGTTTATTTTATTATGGTTTAGGAATAATATCCTTATTTTTTTTTCCTTTATTGTAATAATGTTGTTGGGGTTTTTTTTTCAAATTTTGATTTTGATCATTCACTTATTTTTGTAGCTAATATTTCTTTTTATAAGAAAAAAAAGTAAAAGAGATCTAACGATCCATCTGCACATGGTTTTCATTTTTGCTTCTTTATTTTTTTCTTTATTCCACTCTGGGGAGGAAGCTGGAACTCTTGCTCAGCTGATTTACTGAAAGGCGGAAGCCGCTTTTCCAGCTTGGGTGATTTTCCAAAAATAACGGTATAGAGGGCGTAGCTATGGCTCCCAAGCCTGCCTACCCATTTGGTTCTGATTTACTGCGGCTTGTGGTGAAAATGCAAACGATTCAGTCCTTCACCCTAACACACCCTGTGACCTCCAGCCACAGCCCCCCATTGTACAGAAAAAGATAGTCATTTAAATAAGCAAAAGAAACAAAAAAAACTGAAAGAAATGATCAATAATAATATAAAGAAATAGCCAAAGAAGGAAAATTAAGGATAGCAAAAAAGTACAGTAAAGAGGTAGAGATTAGGTAACCAAAAGAATCGGTAAAATAGAAAAATTAATAAAAAGCATGAGGAGAAATGTAAAAGAAGAAAGACAAGAGAAAGAAAAAGTGAATAAAAAGAAAAGATCAGGAATTGGGAAGCACAAATCACATGCATTGCTAAAACGACATTGCTAACAAGACAAACTCTGCTGGATATTACACAAAATCACTAAATTACTACAAAATTACTTTTGATTTACTGGCACTATTTCACAGTAACTGCACATTGTTCACTCTCATAGCCACCACAAACAGGAAGGCCTGAGACACCGTCCTCGAGTGAACATGCCGACCCCAGAAAAGCGGTTCGAGATGGCGACATAAGCGAGACAAGGGAAAGCTACTTGCTAAAGCTTGCGAAAGCCAACCACCGGTGCCTAGCCTCCTGCTAGTTAACGTGTGCTCTTTGGATAACAAACTGGATGAGTTGAGAGCAAGGATTTCTCAGTGGGAAATAAGAGAGTGCTGGGCTCTAATTACACTGAAACTTGGATCGCAGACAAAGTGCCGGACAGCGCCATTCAGCTCGAGACCCACTCCGCATGCCGAGGAGATCCTCCGGTAAGGATAAAACGGGAGGTGTGTATCAGCAATGTATGGTGTGGAGACGTACAGACCGTTTATAAGCATTTATATTACACCAGACGTGTGACACTTGGCCTTCACCCCTCCCACTGTCACTGGTTACTGGACTTCCTGACTGGTAGGCCCCAGTCTGACGAGGTTGGCAACTGGACTTTGTCTAGTATAACCACTTATACCACTGGGATGTGTCCACAGCCCCATCCTCTAGACCCTGTTCACCCATGACAGTATTACCTACCACAGACCTACAAGAACCTACAAGGACAACATCGTCCTGAAATTCGCCAACGATACTGCAGTGATTGGAGATGAAGCAGCCTACAGGAGGGAGGTGACCAGGCTGGTGCCATGGTGTGAGGACAACAACCTAGCTCTCAACATGGACAAGACAAAGGAGCTAATAGTGGACATAAGGAAGGAGAGGAGACCTAATCAGCCACTGTTCATCCAGGAGCTTGAAGTGGAGAGGCTTAGCAGTTTTAAATATTTGGGTGTCCACATCAGGGAGGACTTCACATGGTCAAAAAGGCACAACAGCAGCCGTACTTCCTGAAGATTCTGGGAAAGTTCGGGATGTCTCCCAAAATCCTTAGCAACTTTTACAGTTGGATCGTAAACCCCTGCAGAGAGTGGTAAAGACTGCTGAGAAGATCACTAGGACTCCACTACCCTCTCTACAGAGCATCTAACACCACAGGAGTCCACAGGAGAGCTGCCTCCATCCTAAAAGACCCCACCCACACCCATACGGACTGTTCACACTTCTGCCCTCAGGCCAGAGGGACAGGGGTATTAAATGTAAAACCACCAGGTTTAAAAACTTGTTCTTCCCCACCGCAATCACACTTTCAAACCTACCTCAGGAATAACCCTGCACTTTACGGTCTACCTGTTACATGACACTTCGACACTTTACCTGAGCACATGCTCACTTTTGCACTGTTGAATCTGACTGCAGCACAGGTTCATTTATGTACTACAGTATATATCTGTAACTTACTGTATAATTTATTTGCACATAATTGCCAGGCTACCAACGGCAATAACAATACCCATATTATATATGGCAGTAATTTCATATTCCTTATTGTTATGCTATTTAGCTATTATAATTAACTTTGATTCCTGTTAGCTATAATTTTCTTTTCTTTTACAATTTGTCATTCTTGGCGAGGACCAATGACTGAATGTGCACATGACAATAAACTCTTTGAACTTAATTTTATACTGTGTCCAGTTTTTTGCGTGAATTTGTTTTTTTTTCTTCTTATTGACACGAGAATAGCAAAATAATAGCTAAAATCATCTTTTATTTTCAACTTTTAACTTACTAACACAAAAAACCAAAATTACAAGACAAAAAACTAAAGGAAAGAGGTAACATCTGTCTCCAGAATCAGAATAAAGTAATTTTCCATCAAAGTGCTGAAATCAAAGCGTTAATTCTTTATCATTGTTATTCTAATGTCATGGTTTCCACATCTATTTCCTCGTCTTTAACAGAAACTCTGGCTCATATTGCTCTGGTTTCAGCCTGAAAATGTTCTGTGTGTCGATTGGCAGATAAGTTTAGATTTCATGGGAAAATGCAGACGGAGCAATGCTGTATTCACATCCGAGTAAATGTGATAAAATGTCACGTCGTGTTCATTTTGGCTCTGAATGATCGAGGATAGAAAAATGTGTCTGGAGTCTGGAGACTCGCTGCAGTGAGAAGAAAATCAAATCGTCCATCTGTTTATCTGATCCACATCCTATACTCATACATTCCTATCAGCTTTCCCATAATGCCACACTATTTTATTTAAAGCGCCAGCTAAATAGGGTAAAGGGTGAAGATAGAAATGTGAGATTAAATCTAAACTGGGAATGCAGTTCTGTCACTGGGAGACATATAAACACTGGGTCTTACCACAAGAGGGTGTAATAGTGCTTCCCCCATAGTGCTGCCCTATAAAAAAGACTCAGGGGCTTTTGGGTAGAGTACCTGTTGGTGAGGGGTATATATTTATATAAATATACTCATACCCACAGTTTTCTTGCTGATTGCTCCATGTGGCCTTGCTCCAGTGCTTACTAAAGAAAAATACCCCAAAACATGGTGCTACCACCACCATGCTTTACTGTTCTAAGGAACTACTATCACACCAGAGAATCTTCACCCAAAAGTACCTCTTTTAGTAAATTCCAAACATGATTACAGGTACTCGACATAGAACATCATGACCTAGTGTTTTATTAATAAGAACATCTATTAAATTAACCATTTTAATTAAAACAAACTATGAAAACATTTAGTACTGTACCATATAATAGTGGTTAATATTAATATAGGATCTTTTATAAAACTGGAAACACAGAAACACTAAAGACAAAAAAGGAAGTGGAACTTCACCTTGTTGTTTTCTGCATTTCAACACCGCAGCTCTCCTTTCTGTCAGAAGGTGTCACCAGGGCTCAGTCTTACTAGTTTCTGCCATTCAGGTGTGAATTAGCTGTACTATACAGAATATAAGACCGATTTTTTCCAATTGGATGAACGTTAAACAGCGCTCACCTGTACTTTTTTCTTGTCGCTTTAAGGTCCAGGGACCGGATTTAGGAAATAAACAATTTTTTCTTATAAACATTTTATTCTCTAAATAACATCTTAGGAATCTTGTTTTTTTATTAGCTCTTTGCTTGAGATCAATTCTAAGAACAAGCGGTTTTCTGAAAAATTTTATGTTCTTTCTTAACCTTATGAACCTTTTCTTGGCTTATTACAACAAGTCCGATTTTAACGGACCAAAAAACACATGACAAGTTATGAAAAAGGCGATGATGATGTGAAACAGACACTGCAAAATCTCTAACACAAGAGAAGAGAAATTAAGGAAGGTAAAAGCAAAGAGTTTTCTGAGCGTTTAGACCAAAAAAACATAGCGGTGTGAAGGAACCACCACGTAAAAAATATTTTTTTTTTTTTTATGCAAACAAATCATACTCGGTGTGAAAAAGCCTTAAGTCAAATTTTTGTAACCACATTTTTAAACTGTTTATTTTATTTAAAATATATTTTGTCCTTTTGGTTATTTCACCTTGATGTCTTGCTTGGTTTTTTACTGAAAAAAACAGACCAGCATGATGCTGGACTTGGTGGTGACCAGCGTTTGTTGTGTTTTGAACATGTTTTTGCTGGCGGTGCTGGTGACCAGCTCATCATGGTCTTTACTGGGGGTGCTGGTGACCAGCACGTGCTGGTCTTTGGATGGTGTTGACCAGTACATACTGTTCTTTGCTGGTTCTTGGATGGTTGTGACCAGTGCATGCTGGTCTTTTCTGAGTATGCCGGTGACTAGCACATGCTAGTTGAACAACAAAACCAGCAAGATCATACTGGGCAACCAGCTTTCCCAGCAGGGTTATGCTGGTGAACCAGCAAAACCAGCACCACACTAGCTTAAACCTGGATGGATCTGATGCTGGTAAACACTTTTTTTTTTTAGCAGGGTCTGCATATGGAAAAGCAAGTGGTGGAGCTACATTAAGATCACAGTAATAATCCAGTAGAGAGAAACGGAACAATTAATACAGTGGATTTGAATTTTGTCTTACCAAGGAAAAAAACTTCAGCCAAAAAAGGCATATCCGAATTTTAAGTTTGTGTACTATTTTTAGTATGTGACATACCATAAAACAAGAATCCTAAAAAAATTTAATATACATTTTTGGTCATAACGCCCAGCACGTGCAACTAATCAAAGTGTATAAATTTGTTTTCATTATGTCACTGTCAATAAAGGTTGAAAGGAAAGACATTCTTACCTTGGGGTCATGTATACCTGAAAGCTGCTCATATGTCTTTTCACCAACCATCACTGCTGCCAAGTTGGCTGTGTATGTGGACAGACAAAAGAGACAGAAAATGGCCCAGAGGTTCATAAGGAAGCGTCCTGTCCAGCATTTTGGTGGCTTGATGGCAGCTGTCCTTCCAAACAAGATGGCATAGCAGACATTGAGTGCTGATGAGAAGGAGAAGACTCGCTCCCTGTTCCTCCCTTTGGGTGTCATCCCAAACGGACTCTTCCACTCATACAGTGTGAGAAAGATGGCTGTGACATGGAGAGATGCAAAGATGCCCAGCCACATGCTCCAGTGCAGGGGCCACATAAATGCCCCGATGGGTGCTGCTGTGTCTCTTGTCCTCACCAGGATTCCCAGGCTGGTTGAGAAGAAGGGGCTGGTGAAATCAATGACCTGACTGCGAGCTGAATTGATGCTGAATGAGGTAACAGCAAGCTGAGCTGCACCACTAAGCAGGTCGCCTACCAGGCCTGTCCAACGGCCGTTCTTGTAGGCACCATACTTTCCATCTCCAACAATGTAGAGGTCAAAATCAAAGCCTAAATCCTCAGCCAGCTTCTCAAGCAAGTCAATGCAGTATCCGTAGCAGCACTTCTTGAGCTCGGTTGGTACAGTGTTGTTACCTGTCTGCAGGCCCTGGAAAAATGCATCCAGGAGAGATGTATCGTTGGTGAGCGGGTCGAGACACAGCTGCCCAGCTGGGCACTGGCCATCTTCATCCACCTCTCTTGTGAACACAAATGGATGCTCTACCAGCGTCACTACCCGCAAGTGAATCCTTGATGAATGCTTCCAATCGCTGCCTGGGTAGGAGTGTCTCTTGTTGGGCAAAACTCCATAATCCAGCATTACCTTACCCTGCTTCCAGCTACCAAGACGTGTCCATGTAGGGTTCCCTAATGGGTCATGCTGCAGATTCCAGATAAAGTGATGACTTTCAGAGATTATCGTAGACTCATCCTGAACTTGAATATAGCCACTTTGTCCATCAAATGATGTGTTGGCCAGGAACCTAGAGCACATGGGAAAAACTATTTTAAAATGTATATAATGTTGAAAAAGTATAAGTTTCATTGGCCTTTCTAACCAAAGTTTCTCATTTTCAAAAAACAATTATTCTCTAACTTCAGCATATTTCTAAAATACAGTCGATTCCGGTTAATAGGACCACCGGTTAATGGGATCAGCCGCTTATTCGGACCAAATCCTAAAGTACCGAAACAAAT